>JAJOZX010002233.1:0-192500 GCA_023014485.1 Bathynomus jamesi
AAAAACTCTCTGACTTCGAATAAAACTCTCTGACTTCGAATAAAACTCTCTGACTTCGAATATAACTCTCTGACTTCGAATATAACTCTCTGACTTCGAATATAACTCTGACTTCGAATATAACTCTGACTTGAACTCTATCAAGTATTCTGAAACTGAAAATGAAACTTAACTGTCTAACTTGAACGCTTGTCAAGTGAAGATTAACTGAAAATGGAAAATGACTGCACTTGATCTTTATCAAGTGGAGACGATTAACCTCTGTTTTGGTTGACCCTCTTGGTGCAACCTTCTGACTTGAAAAACTTACTTCAAAAATGACTTAAAAAAAAATAACTTCAAAAATGACTTAAAAAAAATGACTTCAAAATTACTTCAAGTATCTTTATAAATCTCTGGGGTTTGGTTGTCCCTTTTGATTACAACCAACTGAAACTGTCTGAAACTGAAAATGGAACTTGAAACTGCTTCAAGTAACTCTATAAACTCATAAACTCTCTCTAACTCCTTAATTTGCAAGTCAATTCAATTCAGTAATTGAAAAAAATTTGCAAACAAAAAATTAAAAAAAATGTAAACAACATTTCACTCGAATGTACGGGAAGGTACATAAAATAAAATTATTCTATACTGAATATAATAGTGCAAATAACTGTGACAATTGACTCTGTGACAATTGACTCTGTGACAATTGACTCTGTGACAATTGACTCTGTGACAATTGACTCTGCGACAATTGACTCTGCGACAATTGACTCTGCGACAATTAACTCTCTTGAAATTAACTCTCTTTGAAATTAACTCTCTTTGAAATTAACTCTCTTTGAAATTAACTCTCTTTGAAATTAACTCTCTTTGAAATTAACTCTCTTTGAAATTAACTCTGTTACAATTAACTCTCTGTTACAATTAACTCTCTGTTAAAATTACTGTTTCAATAAAAACAAATGTATCACTGGTGTCTGAAGTGTTCACTGTGTTTTGTGTTAAATTCTGGTTTGATACTCATTATTAACTGTTAATAATAGTGACTTTTCAAATCTTTATAAATTACTTAAAAAAACAAACTACTTAACAAAATTTTCTATGGGGAAAATCCTTGAGACGTGTCCTGAAGACGTCTTGTTGGCTACTTCTTCTTGGATGAAAACTAGGCGTGAAGAACTTGGAGTCGTGACACACCGGTTCAAGGGTGGATGTTACGAACTAGAAGTCGTGACACGCCGGTCAACTGGTTTTATCCTGATACAGGGTAATTTCTATCTTGGCCAAAGAGTGGCCTCTTCTTAAAATCTTCTGGTTAAAGGGTCTGGAAGACTGGAAGAATCCTGGAGTCGTGTGAAGATCCTGGTTAAAGGGTCCAGTCTTGTTATCTTCCTTCTTCTATGTGTTTATCCTGGCAAGGTCGCCAGTTTGTTAACCCCCCCTTTTATGGCCCTGGGTGGTTCGGAATCGACGGGGGTTCTAGTTACGGAGGCAAGCAACGGATATTTCTTCTATATACTTTTCTAATTCTTTTCGGTCGCCACTCTGTTAAACCCTTGGCTACAGACTCGCCAGACTGTTATGCCAATATCTTCTATGGTGCTTAGGTTGTCTCTTTCTCTCGCTTATGGGTCGAGAATTATTAATTCTTCTCTTGCTATAATACTCTGATACTTTCTCTTATACTAAAATTATCGACTTTTCTGACTAAGTTCTGAAGAGAGCACGGCTCGAAGGGAAAAATAAAAACTTCTTTTACTTTGGTTTACTTCTCAAAAATTACAGTTAGTACTCTGAATTTACAGGGGTAGAGGTTCGACCTCTTTCGACCATGGCTCAGGCCGGAATCTAAAAATATTAAGAAGGCAAGGGGCCTCTGCCCCCTCCTAATGAGGTGCTAATATGAAGTCTAATGAAGAAGTGCAATGAAGAAGTAGAAGTGCCTTAATTTTTTCAAATACATGTATAATATAGCTTAAATGTTTTGGGGGAGGACAGTTGAAGGTTAAATTTCCCCCCCTTTTTAAACACATGATCAAATAAAAAATAAAAATAAAATAAAAAATAATTTGTATTTTTCGCCGAGTCTACATTTATGAAGGCGATATCATTTCGTAATAGTACATATAAGTACACGACTGAGTACGTATTAATTTTGGTTCATTACAATTACGATTACAATTATGGATTACTTCACATTCGCTTATGATTGTTCATTACAGTTCTATTAAAGTACATTCTTACATTATAAATTAAATCATTACATTTAATTACAATTAAACAGTTACTATAATTTTTTTGTTTTTTTACAGTGTTTCATATTAATAGACAATTAAGATGTTTAGAAATATAATACAACGTACATGGCACACATGATATAGATTTATATAAAACATAACGTGTTACATTATATTATAATGTTATAAATTTTGGAATCAGAGCGAACGGAGGTATTTTATCTTTGAGGCGCTCGACTCTGTCGTCGTGAGCGGAATTCGATCTTACTAAGCATTTTTTTGAGTTCACTTCGGGAGGTCATATAATTAAAAATAAAAATGAAAAAAATAATACGAGAACGTTTTTTCGCGTTCTCGAACGAACGCCCAAAGTTTCGCGCGTCACAAATTGACACGAGTAAAAAATGAATATTTAATAAAATTTATATAGGACAATGATCAAGGGAAATCAATGACGGGAAAACGTGACGTATGGATGAATATGGTTGAATAATAATGCTTATACTACACAACATATAAATAATGACTTCTATAGAGTGTTTCGTCCTTAGTATGATGTTAAAGAACTTTCATACATTGAATACTAGATATATGATGAAGGGAAAATGTGACGTCATAGTTATTGAATTTTTACGTATAGTACAAATCATTATTAGGAAGATTTACAAGAACGAATTAGAGACAAAGAGTGGGAAACGTAAAGAGAATAAAGTTATTTTATGACGTCATAGTGTATAAGTCATTATTTAGAAAAGATGAATTAGGGAAATACAGTAATGAATAAAGAAGTATAAATCGAAATTCTATCAAAAAACTCGCTTAGGCGATTTTGGTTTCTTATGTAAAAATGAACATTCAACATAAAACTATACGAACATAAGTTCTGCATCAAGACAATGAATCCATATAATGATGGTGTAGGAATTGTTCATTGTTCACTTTTTGTATATATATATAATATATATATATTATAATATATATTTTTTTTTTTTTTTTTTTTTTTCCTGAGGATGTCATTAGACGAAAGCGCTTGAGCACCATTCTGTGTTTCCTTTCCTTCGTGGTTTTATTCATCATATATATATATATATATATATATATATATATATGTGTGTATATATGAGAGGGGTCGCGCGTATTACGGTACCTAAGCGCTACCACAGGCGAAAACGTGTTTTTGATGGATATCACTATTTTCACCCTTCCTCTATCGCGTGGTTTGGGTTATAATGATCTTACGACACTAGAAGTATGGTTGAAAACCTTATGAAGCGAACTACTTTTTTCACCTCTATCGCCAGCCAAAAGTTCACCCAAAGTTCGGCAAAATAAGAAAATCAAAAAATTAAAAAAATATATATATAAAATATAAAATATGAAAATCTACTCCAAGAACTCATCAACATCTTCATTAGCATACTTAGAACTCTAATTTAGCCAAAAATGAACGTTCTAGCTCAATTAATAACAGAGATACTATCGCGAGAATATTGCTGAACTTTGGAGGCGATTTCTGGCGAATTTTAATTTTGACGCTTAGGTACCTTAAGACGCGGACCCCTCATATATATATATATATATATATATATATATATGCCTCGGTGGTGTAGTGGTTAGCGTCGCTGACTACGAATCCATCGGCCCCGGGTTCGAGACCCGACGGCAGCCGGCGCGGCGCAGCAAAACCCAGCTGTTCATCCTTCTACACAATAAAGAAAAGTGGTTGGTAGGTAAATGGGTACCCTAGGTGGCCTAGTGGTTAAGACGCTGGGCTGCTGATGGGGCGTGGTTCGGATTCCACGTTAAACTGTAGGTCTAAGGTGGAGTGAAAAGCTTGACTTTCGTCCGAATGAACAATTCGGGCGGAAGCTAACCAAAAGTTACCAAAGATATATATTATATATATATATTATATATATATATATCCCTTTGCTTTGTCCGGAGCGATACGGCGCGTCCCTCTGTGGCGAATGTGGGAATGTCTTTCTTCGGTGTAAGGGTTTTCTCTGCCCTCGTGAACCATTGGACCCATTTGGGGACCCGTCTCTCTCTCTCTCTCTCTCTCTTAGGCATATGGGCTACAACCGACGGTTACGCGCCCTGAACTTGTTTTCGCTTGAAACTCGGAGGCTGCGCGGTCAACTGATCGAGGTTTTCAAGCTCTTACGAGGGTTCAGCGATGTCGATTTTAGAAGTATGTTTAGTTTAAATGATAACCCAACTCGCAACAATGGTTGGAAGTTGGATTTGAAACGGTTTAGGACTAGTGTGTGTGGGAATTACTTTACGTATAAGATCTGTGACACATGGAACAGGTTACCTTCGGAAGTTGTGAACAGTTCCTCTGTGGATCAGTTCAAGAAAAGGTTAGACGAAATCTTGCACACTATTTGAGTGTGTAAAGACATTTAGGACCTCAGTCTGCAGAAATTTCTTTTCCTATAAAATAGTTAATATCTGGAACCAACTTCCCTCAGAGGTTGTTTCCAGTCAAAGTGTAAATCTGTTTAAAAATAGGCTAGACAAAGTACTAAACACACTCATAGTTTAAGATTAAAACCTCAGAAAACTCTGCAGGAGTTTGCTTGCTCGGTGTCTCTGTGAGCAAGCTAAATATAGAGCTATTTATATATTCTCCACTTTCCTGTAAAATTTCCTTGGCTACTTTTCCAGGGTCAAGGTATTTTCTTCAACCTTTTTCCGTACCTGCCTCTGGCAGGGAGGGAGCGGAGGGTGGGGAGAGAGCCTTCTACTTTTCTATCCAGTTTTCTACTACTGCTAAGATAGTTGAAAGAAAAATAAACTTTCACAAAATTTTCCCTGGCACCCGTTGCCATTGGTACCTCTTCGGTATGGGCCGCAAGGCCTTTTGAGGTACTTCTTTTCCTTGTAACTCCTTCCTTGTAACTCTCTCTCTCTCTCTCTCTCTCTCTCGTTGAGTCCGGTTGACTGCCAGTTCCGGTCGGAACGGGAGCTGCTTGGCGTCGATCTGAATGTGGGAGGGACGAGCTACAGGTTAATCTTGGTGTACAGACCTCCGCATCTCCTCCTCGAGGAGGATACAGCCCTGTACACCGAACTCAGTAGCCTGCTAGGGGATAGGGTGCGTGTAGTTTTAGGAGACTTCAACTGTCGTGGCATAAAGTGGGAAGACAGGACTGCTGATACTGAAGGGAGGAGGCTAGTTGACTTTGCTGATGAGAACTTCCTCACTCAGTGGGTCCATGAGCCTACACGAGGCGAAAGCGTTCTAGACTTAGTATTCACGATCGAAGACAACCTCGTCACTGGCCTCACCGTTGACGAATCGTTGGGCGGGAGTGATCACGGTCTGATTAGGTTCCGTGTGTGCGTCCCTCGGGTGAAGCGTAGTAACTCGAGAGGCAGTAAGCTCGATCTCCGGCGGGCGGACTTTGTTAGCCTCAGGGATAGTGTACGTGAGATGGGGTTAGAGGTCGGCGGCGATGTTGAGCGAGTGTGGAGTGCATTCCGGGACGAGTTTATGGTGCTACAGTCTGCTGCCATACCCTCAAAACAGGTCACCCCTGCTCAACGCAGCCTAAGTGGTTCAATCGTTACATCGCTTCGGCCACCCGAAATAGGAAAGTAGCGTATAGGAGGGCGAAGGCTAATCGTTCCTATGAGAACACTGAAGCGTATGTCCGCCTGTGTAAGGAAGTGAAGGCGAAGGTTAGACTAGCGAAACGTAACGAAGAACTACGGGTGGCAAGCCTCTGCAAGGGGAACCCTAAGGAGTTCTTCAGTTATGTTAATAGTAGAAAGCCCATGTGCTTAATGAGTACTTTGCGGGAGTGTTCACCAGGGAGGACACCCGCATCATCCACGAGCCAGGCGTGAGGCACGAAGGTGCTGGCCTGGATAGCGTTCGATGTACCGCGACAGTCGTTGCCGATAGAATAGAGAAACAGCGCGTTTAAGGCTCCTGGGCCAGACCAGTTTCTCCCCAGAGTGTTGCGGGAGGTGCGCGACCAGGTGGCTCCCCACCTGGATACAGTGTTCAACAAATCGTTGGAGACGGGCCAGGTGCCTGGTGACTGGAGCGAAGCCAACGTGACCCCTATCTTTAAGAAAGGGGATCACGAAAGTCCAAGGAACTATCGTCCCATTAGTCTCACTTCAGTTGTAGGTAAATTATTAGAGGGGATAATAGCGGATAGGATCGTTGACCATTTGGATTCCTACAAGCTGCTTGGGGACTCCCAACATGGGTTTAGATGGCATAGGTCGTGTCTCACCAACTTGCTCGAGTTTTTCCACGTCATGTTGAGTGAGTATGATAAGAGTAGGGCGATTGATATACTTTATCTCGACTTTCAGAAAGCCTTTGATAAGGTACCTCACCGCCGGCTAATGGCGAAAGTGCGCGCGCTGGGTATCGGTGTGGAAGTAGGTAGGTGAATTGAAAACTGGCTGAAGAATAGGCGGCAGAGGGTTGTAATTAAAGGGGCTAGTTCGGGTTGGGCCTCGGCCACTAGTGGGGTTCCTCAGGGTTGGGAAGCGATCGAGCAACTGCGTGCGGACCTAGGTAGGATAGGAGAGTGGTCCGAAAAATGGCTAATGCCGTTTAACTTGGGTAAATGCAAAGTGATGCACATTGGCTCTGCCAATCCCAAGTCGGACTACTCACTGTTGGGGAGTAATATCGAGGCGATTGATTTGGAAAAGGACTTGGGTGTGCTAATTAGCAGTGATCTTAAGGTTACCAAACAGTGCGTAGAGGTTGAAAAGAAAGCCCAGAAGCTATTAGGTTATATCATGAGGCAATTTCAGTTTCGGAACAAGGAGATTGTGCTCTCTCTCTGTACAATTCCCTGGTTCGGCCGCACCTGGAATATGCTGTGCAGTTTTGGTCGCCCACCCTCAGGAAAGATATTGAGAGGCTGGAGCGAGTGCAGGCGAGGGCCACAAAGTTAATCCCTTCCGTTAGGCATTTGGGCTACAATCGACGGTTACGCGCCCTGAACTTGTTTTCGCTGGAAACTTGGAGGCTGCGCGGTCAACTGATCGAGGTTTTCAAATTCTTACGCGGGTTCAACGATGTCGATTTTAGAAGCTTGTTTAGTTTAAATGATAACCCAACTCGCAACAATGGTTGGAAGTTGGATTTGAAGCGGTTTAGGACTAGTGTGTGTGGGAATTACTTTACCTATAAGATCTGTGACACGTGGAACAGGTTACCTTCAGAAGTTGTGAACAGTTCCTCTGTGGATCATTTTAAGAAAAGGTTAAACCAAATCTTGCACACTATTTGAGTGTGTAAAAAATTTTCCGTGGCACCCGTTGCCATTGGTACCTCCTCGGTATGGGCCGCAAGGCCTTTTGAGGTACTTCTTTTCCTTGTAACTCCTTGTAACTCTCTCTCTCTCTTTCTCTCTCTCTCTCTCTCCGCAAGGGGTATAAAGGTTATGCACAATTCTTCTGGATGTTGTAAACTTTATACTTGGGGTGTGACAGCCCTCCGATCTCGAGTCGTGGGATTCTTGAGAAATTGGCTGCCAGTTCCTTTGGGTTCTCTCTCTCTTTCGGGAGGGCGGGTGAAGTATGTTGCACAATCTTGTCCCGTGGGTTACTAGGACTCCATCCCATCCTTACTCTGTCCTTTTAGCTTACGTTAAGGATGTTCTCCTCTGACTGAAAAAAAAAAACTTTTCGTTTAGTATTAAGTCTTTTTCTCATCTTTTACTATTAGGACCCTACTGCTACCTCATGCGTGGGAAGAGAGGCTTTGGAACCTCTATAAATAACACCATTTAACGCTCGTAGGTTGTGAGATACTGGGATGGAGGGGTCCCAGGCGTAGGGGCGCGATGAATGGAGTGTGGCTAGTGCCCCATTAAGCCCATTCCTAATGCGTAATGGCCTGACCAGCCCCCTGCGACCGTTCTTTGGTGACCAACTGATGGTGCTTGGCTGTACTGTTCTGAGGTGAGAGAGCTTTACTGCCTAGCTGGCTGCCAGGCCAGCGTAAAGTCTCGGGCGTAGCCTCTGGGTCTGGTGGGATATCCCTTGAACACTGGATTCTAAGAGTCTGGCCGCTTGTGAGTGACTAGTAAGACTTAGTAAGGGGCTGCATCTCGCTGTCGCTCCTGGCGGGAGATCCATGACGCCTGCGTCGCGAGTGTTTGTCAGTTGGTAGCTGCGACACGTTTGGGACTGTCCGGCCCTGGGGAGACCTTTGGTCGGTGCGGCAGCAGCGAGAGGTGTAGCAGTGACGTGCACAGACTTTCAGAAGGGCAGGGGCTCAGTTGAAAAAAGGGCACTCCCCTAACAGTTTTAAAAATGAAATCCGCAATGCCATATAGGCTATATATATGTATATACACACAAAGAAAAATTTTAAAATTGTATGTGGTAAATATTCTTAAATTCCATTAAATTCAATGCATTATTTTTGTATATAAAGCTGATTAAAGAAAATAAATGAAAATTTGTTGTAAAAAGGCATGTTTTTATTGCAAGATTGCATCGTTTTATTGCATCGTTTTATAATAAATAATCTAGGTATTTTTATTCACTTTTAATGAAAATTGTATTGTTTTTAAAAATCAATTTCATATTAAAAATGAAAAGGTTATGATATGTTGTTTAATAAATCATTTATTAATTTAATGAAATTCATGCCAGTACTAAAACCCAAAATCCATCGTTTGACACACTGGTGTACTGATGGGCCTAGCCTAGTAGGGGACGTGGACGTTTTTACCAACTTTACGAGTAATGTCATACAATATTTTTTGGAGTAATGTCACACTGCTTTGAATTCCAACTTACCATAATTATCAGTGAGAAATCACTAGTTAGCTTAGGTTAACGTAAAATAAACAAACAGTAAACAATACACCCACATACCCGAGAGACGCAATCAACAGTGAACAGCTGCAGTCAGTGTTACCACTAGGGACGCCCTCCCTGATTGACAAAATAATAGTAACGGTATGTTAAGTTTATTATTCTAATAAAAAAATCATAGATCAAAGTAATTCCAGTTTTGAAAATCTGTTGAAGTAGCAGTAACTAAATAAAAATATAACTAATTAATTCAAATTTATGTCGAATCAATATATTTATGAATTTTGACTAAAAGGGCACTTTTGATATGAAGAAGAAAAAGGGCAGGGGCTCAAGCACCCCAAGCCCCCCCCCCCCTGTGCACGTGCCTGAGGTGTAGTCTTCTGGAAGGGATGAAGGTCATTTGCAAATAGGTGGATGCGTCTACGCGCGGGAAGAATTCACCCCGTCCCTCCTTTTTTTACATACTGGTCAGAACGTTTTTGATAGTTTTCATTGCTAGAACGCTTTATCTTATTCAGAGTATTCAGAATTCGAAAAAAAAAAAAAAGTTACAATGACTGGACCGCAGAAACTGAAGGCTGAATGTGCGAGGTGTGAAGTAAACCAGTGGGTGACGAACTTCAAAGAAGCCTGCTTCGAGAAGATCAACCACTCCAGCATGTGCCGCTTTTGCGAACTCATGCAGTTTTACTTGAAGCTGGAGGAGAGGGTCCGGCGGCTCGAGTCGTCCAGATCGGCTGTTGGAGGTGCGGCGGTCACTGACGAGGCTGCGCCGCCCTCCAACCCGGAGCTCATTCAGGATAGGATAGCTGCCGTGGAAAGGCGGTCCAGCGATGGAATGGACAGAGCTCGGGACCGCGGAGAAAGGGTAGAGGTGCAACCGGGGGCCAGGGTCTAAATCAGTGTCAGGAATCGCCAGCGACCCACGTGGAATGCATGGAACCGCGGCGTAAGGTGGAGGGCGTAAAGAAGGGGCCGATAGAGAAGGGTGGGAAGGGGCCGATAAAGAAAAAGGGTGGGAAGGGGCCTACTGATGACCCAAAGAAGCCGAAGGATGTAGCTGCCGGTCGGGGTGGGTCGGGTGGTGTAAGTGCGGCCGAGTCTATGGGTGGCGACGGGTTCGAAAGGTCTCGGGCAAGAAGGCTGCGAAGCCGAAGCCCGAGACCCCAGTTGCCCCTGTCAGGACCTCCAACCGCTTTAGTCTCCTGTGCGCGAAGGAGGAAGACACCGTTTTAATTGGGGACTCGCAGATTAGGGGCCAGGAGAAGTACTTTGCTTCTGCAAACCGAGACAGGAGGAAGGTAAGGTGCTTACCGGTCGGGGAACGGCGCACATAAGGAAGGAATTAGATAAGGTGCGCGTGGCTAGTCGGAGGACTGCGATCGTTGTCCATGCTGGTGGCAACGACTTGTTCCTCAAAGGCGGTAGGGTAGGTTCAACGGAAGGGATCATCACCGAGATCATGTCTCTTGCGGATGATCTAAAACTTAAGACAGACAGGGGAATGTTGATGGGTATTTTACCGCGGATGAATGCCAGTGACCACGCGCTCAGTAAGGTCATTGGCATCAACGAGAGGGTGCAAGACTTGTGCGTCCCACTGGGCGTGAGGTTTGTTGACCCGTTCGACGCGTTTTCGGGTAGGTGGGACCTGTATCAGAGGGATGGTGTCCACCTCAATGTCAAGGGTAAAGGTGTGCTAGGCACGCTGCTTGACCGGCACCTATACCGTATGGTGAGGTCGAGTCCGGGGAGAGATGGCCCCCACCGGAGAGAGGATGATGATGAGCCGGTGGCGGACGTACCTTCAACTGAAGGGTGCGTCCAGGTGGGTGACCCTCCTTCCACGTTGGAGGGGGCTCAGGCTCCTGCGGAAGTTGTCCCCTCGTTAGTGAGGGGCTCTTCAACTCCCGACAGCCCTGGCTGTTCGGGAAACGGGTCGTGCTAGGGGGCGGTCAGAATAGGGAAGGCTCCCTCCGTGCAATGCTTTTTAATGCTAGGTCGATTAGGAACAAGTTTTGCGAGCTACGGGCGCTCTTAGCATCAGAATACCAGGATATCGTTGCTATCACCGAGTCCTGGATTCATACTGATCGTAGGGACTACGTTGGGGAGTTCGAAATTCCCGGGTATAGAATGTTTCGCAAAGACCGCACCCGG
The DNA here is from genome assembly GCA_023014485.1 of Bathynomus jamesi. Taxonomy (NCBI): domain Eukaryota; kingdom Metazoa; phylum Arthropoda; class Malacostraca; order Isopoda; family Cirolanidae; genus Bathynomus; species Bathynomus jamesi. Next base: position 11,196 of record JAJOZX010002233.1, read on the forward strand.
GGAGGGGGTGGGGTACTAATATACGTCAGAGACACGTTGAGTCCGGTTGACTGCCAGTTCCGGTCGGAACGGGAGCTGCTTGGCGTCGATCTGAACGTGGGAGGGACGAACTATAGGTTAATCTTGGTGTACAGACCTCCGCATCTCCTCCTCGAGGAGGATACAGCCCTGTACACCGAACTCAGTAGCCTGCTAGGGGATAGGGTGTGTGTAGTTTTAGGAGACTTCAACTGTCGCGGCATAAAGTGGGAAACAGGACTGCTGATGCTGAAGGGAGGAGGCTAGTTGACTTTGCTGATGAGAACTTCCTCACTCAGTGGGTCAATGAGCCTACACGAGGCGAAAGCGTTCTAGACTTAGTATTCACGACCGAAGACAACCTCGTCACTGGCCTCACCGTTGACGAATCGTTGGGCGGGAGTGATCACGGTCTGATTAGGTTCCGTGTGTGCGTCCCTCGGGTGAAGCGTAGTAACTCGAGAGGCAGTAAGCTCGATCTCCGGCGGGCGGACTTTGTTAGCCTCAGGGATAGCGTAGGTGAGATGGGGTTAGAGGTCGGCGGCGATGTTGAGGGAGTGTGGAGTGCATTCCGGGACGAGTTTATGGTGCTGCAGTCTGCTGCCATACCCTCAAAACCGGTCACCCCTGCTTCAACGCAGCCTAAGTGGTTCAATCGTGACATCGCTTCGGCTATCCGAAATAGGAAAGTAGCGTATAGGAGGGCGAAGGCCAATCGTTCCCATGAGAACACTGAAGCGTATGTCCGCCTGTGTAGGGAAGTGAAGGCGAAGGTTAGGCTAGCGAAACGTAACGAAGAACTACGGGTGGCAAGCCTCTGCAAGGGGAACCCTAAGGAGTTCTTCAGTTATGTTAATAGTAGAAAGCCCATTAGAAGCATGATAGGTCCGTTAAAGGACGAAGCGGCGTTCTGCGGACCTCCGACGCGGACATCGCTAATGTGCTTAATGAGTACTTTGCGGGAGTGTTCACCAGGGAGGACACCCGCGTCATCCCCGAGCCAGGCGTGAGGCACGAAGGTGCTGGCCTGGATAGTGTTCGATGTACCGCGACAGTCGTTGCCGATAGAATAGACAAACTGAGCGCGTTTAAGGCTCCTGGGCCAGACCAGTTTCTCCCCAGAGTGTTGCGGGAGGTGCGCGACCAGGTGGCTCCCCACCTGGCTACAGTCTTCAACAAATCGTTGGAGACGGGCCAGGTGCCTGGTGACTGGAGGGAAGCCAACGTGACCCCTATCTTTAAGAAAGGGGATCACGAAAGTCCAGGGAACTATCGTCCCATTAGTCTCACTTCAGTTGTAGGTAAATTATTAGAGGGATAATAGCGGATAGGATCGTTGACCATTTGGATTCCTACAAGCTGCTTGGGGACTCCCAACATGGGTTTAGACGGCATAGGTCGTGTCTCACCAACTTGCTCGAGTTTTTCCACGTCATGTTGAGTGAGTATGATAAGAGTAGGGCGATTGATATACTTTATCTCGACTTTCAGAAAGCCTTTGATAAGGTACCTCACCGCCGGCTAATGGCGAAAGTGCGCGCGCTGGGTATCGGTGGGGAATAGGTAGGTGGATTGAAAACTGGCTGAAGAATAGGCGGCAGAGGGTTGTAATTAAAGGGGCTAGTTCGGGTTGGGCCTCGGTCACTAGGGGTTCCTCAGGGTTCCGTTTTGGGGCCACTGTTGTTTATCATTTACATAAATGATATCGACGGTGGCATCGTCAGTCGGATCGCCAAATTCGCTGATGACACCAAGCTTGGGGCCAATGTTGGGACGCCCGAAGCGATCGAGCAACTGCGTGCGGACCTAGGTAGGATAGGAGAGTGGTCCGAAAAATGGCAAATGCCGTTTAACTTGGGTAAATGCAAAGTGATGCACATTGGCTACGCCAATCCCAAGTCGGACTACTCGATGTTGGGAGTAATATCGAGGACTGATTTGGAAAAGGACTTGGGTGTGCTAATTAGCAGCGACCTTAAGTTTACAAACAGTGCGTAGAGGTGGAAAAGAAAGCCCAGAAGCTGTTGGATTATATCAGGAGGCAATTTCAGTTTCGGAACAAGGAGATTGTGCTCTCTCTGTACAATTCCCTGGTTCGGCCGCACCTGGAATATGCTGTGCAGTTCTGGTCGCCCACCCTCAGGAAAGATATTGAGAGGCTGGAGCGAGTGCAGGCGAGGGCCACAAAGTTAATCCCTTCCGTTAGGCATATGGGCTACAATCGACGGTTACGCGCCCTGAACTTGTTTTCGCTGGAAACTCGGAGGCTGCGCGGTCAACTCATCGAGGTTTTCAAGTTCTTACGCGGGTTCAACGATGTCGATTTTAGCAGCATGTTTAGCTTAAATGATAACCCAACTCGCAACAATGGTTGGAAGTTGGATTTGAAACGGTTTAGGACTAGTGTGTGTGGGAATTACTTTCCTATAAGATCTGTGACACGTGGAACAGGTTACCTTCAGATGTTGGGAACAGTTCCTCTGTGGATCAGTTCAAGAAAAGGTTAGACCAAATCTTGCACACTATTGAGTGTGTAGAAAATTTTCCGTGGCACCCGTTGCCATTGGTACCTCCTCGGTATGGGCCGCAAGGCCTTTTGAGGTACTTCTTTTCCTTGTAACTCCTTGTTAAAATGGCAAATGCCGTTTAACTTGGGTAAATGCAAAGTTATGCACGTTGGCTACGCCAATCCCAAGTCGGACTACTCGATGTTGGGGATCAATATCGAGGCGACTGATTTGGTAAAGGACTTGGGTGTGCTAATCAGCAGCGACCTTAAGTTTACCAAACATTGCGTAGAGTCAGAAAAGAAAGCCCAGAAGCTGTTGGGTTACATCAGGAGGCAATTTCAGTTTCGGAACAAGGAGATTGTGCTCTATCTGTACAATTCCCTGGTTCAGCCGCACCTGGAGTATGCAGTGCAGTTCTGGTCGCCCACCCTCAGGAAAGATATTGAGAGGCTGGAGCGAGTGCAGGCGAGGGCCACAAAATTAATCCCTTCCGTTAGGCATATGGGCTACAATCGACGGTTACGCGCCCTGAACTTGTTTTCGCTGGAAACTCGGAGGCTGCGCGGTCAACTGATCGAAGTTTTCAAGCTCTTACGCGGGTTCAACGATGTCGATTTTAGAAGCATGTTTAGTTTAAATGATAACGCAACTCGCAACAATGGTTGGAAGTTGAATTTGAAACGGTTTTCGACTAGTGTGTGTGAGACTTACTTTATGTATAAGATCTGTGACACGTGGAACAGGTTACCTTCAGAAGTTGTGAACAGTTTCTCTGTGGATCATTTCAAGAAAAGGTTAGACCAAATCTTGCACACTATTTGAGGGTCTAAAAAAATTTCCGTGACACCCGTTGCCATTGGTACCTCCTCTGTATGGGCCGCAAGGCCTTTTGAGGTACTTCTTTTCCTTCTCTCTCTCTCTCTCTCTCTCTCTCTCTCTCTCTCTCTCTCAGGACTAGTGTGTGTGGGAATTACTTTACGTATAAGGTCTGTGACACGTGGAACAGGTTACCTTCAGAAGTTGTGAACACTTCTTCTGTGGATCAGTTCAAGAAAAGGTTAGACCAAATCTTGCACACTATTTGAGGGTGTAGAAAATTTTCCGTGGCACCCGTTGCCATTGGTACCTCCTCGGTATGGGCCGCAAGGCCTTTTGAGGTACTTTTTTTCCTTGTAACTCTCTCTCTCTCTCTCTCTCTCTCTCTCTCTCTCTCTCTCTCTCTCTCTCTCTCTCTCATCTTGATTTGACCCCTTCCTAGGCCCTTGGGTGTGGGAGGTGGTTGCCCTGCACCCTTGTCGTTTTTCAACCAAACCCAAGCCCTGTCCCTGCCACCTTTCACCGCGCGTTGGATGAGAGTGGCCGCCTTTTAGGCGCGGGGACTGGGTACGGGTGTATCTCCCCTGCGTGACATCTATTGGCGGTGGGACCGAGTGTGCCCACGATTCGCCTTTCCCTTGTTGTTCCCTATCTGCCATGCCCCTATCATTGTCATACACCTCCTGGTGGAATGCCCAAACCTGTCCGCTCTTCGTCGCAGGTGTTTCCCTCTCTTGTCCGAAAATCCCATACCCGACCGTCTACTCTCCATACTCGCCGAAGGCCCTCACTTTTCAACAGAAGCAATTTTCCTCTTCCTCACTCACTCCCATCTGCTCCATCGCGTTTAAGACCATACCCCTCCTTCCCACTATCCAGCAACTGACCCTTACTCACCCCCCTAGTCTACCACCCCCAACTCAGTAACACCACCCACCCACTGCCTCGCCGAGATATGTACCGCTTTCTATAGGTACGAATCGGCGGTAAATTGAAGAAAGAAAAAAAAAATATATATATATATATATATATATCAACGTAAAGAACGACGCTTGTATAGGAGAACATCCCGCGCAAGATGAGGAGGAAGAACGAACAAATGAAAAAATGAGGTAACCACCCGGGAATCGAACCCGGGATCTTCCGATTACCGGTCAGATATGATAACCACTACACCATGGTCCTCACTCGATCAGAAGTCGTAATTCTCCTACATACGCGCAGAAACCAATGCCCCGAGGGGGGCACCTCCCGCATGCCGCACCTATATAGCCTATACATTTCAACTGCAAAGAACACGCAGTATAATTAACGTAAAGAACGACGCTTGTATAGGAGAACATGCCGCGCAAGATGAGGAGGAAGAATATATATATGTATATATAGGTGCGGCATGTGGGAGGTGCCCCCTCGGGGCATTGGTTTCTGCGCGTATGTAGGAGAATTACGACTTCTGATCGAGTGAGGACCATGGTGTAGTGGTTATCATATCTGACCGGCAATCGGAAGATCCCGGGTTCGATTCCCGGGTGGTTACCTCATTTTTTCATTTGTTCGTTCTTCCTCCTCATCTTGCGCGGAATGTTCTCCTATACAAGCGTCGTTCTTTACGTTAATTATACTGCGTGTTCTTTGCAGTTGAAATGTATATATATATATATATATATATATATATATATATATATATATATATATATATATGTATATCGGTGAAGCCACGAGAAAGGAGAACATTTTGGATTTAATCTGGACAAATAACAACGAGATAATAATAAATAAAAAAGTAACACGCACGAAGTTCTTCGACCATAACCTCATCGATATACAATTGAAGTTCGCACCCAGAGGTTCGAAAACGCATCCTAGAGAGGCAGATGGAATATTTGAAGGCTTAAACATAAATTCAAAGAAAGTAAATTGGGAAAACGTAAATAAAGATTTAAAGGAGGTAAATTGGGAATTGCTACTACACGAGCAATAGAGACGGAAACCAAACCTATAATACTGAAACATATTCCAGAGAGACAGAAAAGAAAACGTAGCAAGCTCGAGAGGAAAATCAGGACTCTATTCAGGCAACGAAGACAAACCGTAAAACATCTCCACAGATGCAGAACTGATGCAAAGAGACTCAAACTAGAGAGGAAACTTGGCGAAATAGAAATGGACCTAAAGCAAACATTCATACATGAGACAAACGAAGAGGAAAACAAGGTAGCAGAAAACATAAAAAATAACCCAAAATACTTCTACACTTTTGCGAAAGGAAAATGCAGTGTAAGGAGAGTATTGGACCGTTGATAGACGGGGAGACCGAATACACAAATGACCCGAAAGAAATAAGTGAACTGCTTAGGGAACAATTTAAATCTGTGTTTAGCACACCTAAGTCCGAGGTGGAAGTGGAAAACCCAGACGAGTTTTTCGACATTGATACAGATCAACCAAGAACAAATCCTGGCACAAACCTATTAAATTAATAGGTTTGTGCCAGGATTAATAGTATTAATGGACTTCGAGTTCACGGAAGGAGATGTAATTACGGCCTTATCACAGATGCGAGACAATTCAGCGCCAGGGCCAGACACATGGAGTGCCATATTTCTAAAGAAATGCAAAGAGAGTATTGCAAAACCGCTATACTTACTATGGAGGAAATCACTCGACACAAGACAAATTCCACTCCCCTTAAAGAACGCGAACATTGCCCCCCTATTTAAAGGTGGTAACAGAGCAATGCCCAAAAATTATCGGCCAGTGGCTCTCACCTCACACCTTATAAAGTGTTTTGAACGCATAATTAGAGGCAAAACTACCTACTACCTACAAGAAAAAGACTTATACAACCCAAATCAACATGGCTTCAGGGCGGGTAGATCATGCCTGTCACAGCTACTAGACCACCAGGAGAAAATATTAGGAACATTGTGTCGAGGACAAAACATTGATGTAATATATATTGACTTTGCTAAAGCCTTCGATAAATGTGACCATGGAATCATAGCACACAAACTTAAGGATACAGGAATTACTGGAAAGCTAGGAAGGTGGATATTTAATTTCTTGACGCAAAGAACGCATAGAGTGGTGGTAAATGGAGTTAAATCGGAAGTCGTGAGCTCTGTCCCACAAGGAACAATATTAACTCCCTTCCTGTTCATAATAATGATTGCAGATATTGATGCAGATATTAAGGACAGTATTGTATCATGCTTCGCAGATGACACAAAGATATGTAAGGAAATATTGAAGATGACATAAGAAAACTACAAAACGACATTGAAACATTATTCCAGTGGGCAGAAGAAGACAACAATATGAAGTTCAACGAAGAAAAATTTCAACTTCTAAGATATGGTAATAACAAAGAGCTACAGAAAAAAAGGTACAAAACTCTGCAAGCCAAACAGATAACACCAAATGCACAAGTCAGGGATCTTGGAGTAATAATGTCGTCGGATGCAGAATTCAGAGAGCACTATAAAATCAAAATCACAACGGCTAGAAAAATAATGGGAATCATCTGGAGGAGCTGTCGCAGCAGAAAAGCAAACATCATGCTCAAATTATGGAAGAGTCTAGTCCTACCAATAATTGAGTATTGCTCAATACTCACAAGCTCACACAGAAAAAGAGACATTGCGAGCATTGAAGCTATACAAAGGACTTTTACGTCTAAGATAGAGGAAACGGAAGGTGAAGACTACTGGTCTCGACTACAATCCCTGGAACTCTACTCTCTTGAAAGAAGGCGCGAGCGGTACACAATAATATACATATGGAAAATACTTGAGGGCTCTGTCCCTAACCTCAGAAATGAAATAGAAACAAACTGGAATGAGAGAAGAGGCAGATTTTGTACGGTCCCAGCTGCGGTGGGACAAGGAGCCATGAAAACGAGGATGGAAAATACCCTCAGAATACGGGGCCCAAAGCTTTTCAATGTCCTTCCAAAAGAAGTGAGGAATCTCCAGCACACCGACCTGAATAACTTCAAGAACCAGCTGGACATATTCTTGTGCAAAGTCCCTGACCAGCCATGCGTGGCTGGCTACGAGGGCAGGAGGAGATCAGAGAGCAATTCCCTCCTTCACCAAGTCCCGCAAATGAGGCTGGATGCTGCAGAGGGGTCGACCGCAGGTCGATCCTGAACCGTGGTTCAAACTCAACAAAAGTAACAAAAGTGTGTGTGTATTAGGGTTATAACTTTTAGACTTTTTTTCAAATAAATGATCTCCTGTATCATAAATCGATGAACTTTTGCTTAAAAACAATGAAAAAGACCCTAATTCCTCTCAGCTTTTAAAAAAGGTCACCCCCCAAATCAAAAGTTTGAATCACCATAACCATATATTTACGTTACTACTCATAAGTATATAAATATATTATTATTAGAGGGCGGACTTTTAGGTTTTAACCTAAAAAATATTTTCGAATTTTTCAGTACGCTAATATATCGTGAGATCGCCCGAAAAATCACTTCCGGTGCTCAAATTCGATGACTAATATCAACCCACCCATACAAGAAAATTCTAGAACACACGACATTGTTCTTCATGCACTCGCAAATTGTATAAAAGCACGAAATGAAATCAACCGAATCACTTGTGTCCAGTATTGCGCAATAGTTACTCAACTGTTCAGTTCAACTCAACTTCAGGTAAGCTTTTATTATTTGTAATATGTTCGCTTAATTAAAAAACGTAGCGAAATGTGGAATTCGCTTCTGCACTCTTGAACATTCCAGAACATTTTTTAAATTTATTAACCATAATAATTTGTTGAATTTTTCTTCCATTTTAACACGTAAACAAAAGCGTATCCAGAATGTTTTGTAGAGGGGAGTCAAACTCAAAAAATATATAGAGCCCAAAATATTTGGTGATAAATATTTTCGTGAGACGTTCTATGGATGTTCTAAAAATATTTTCCAAAATTTTATCACCTAAAAAATAAATATTTGGTCATATTTTTTCACCTAAAAATCCGCCCTCTAATTATTATATTATTTCTATATATTATATTAATATTATATATAGTATATAATATATATAAACAAACAAACAAATCAACTTAATACCTTTTTATATCTGTTTCAGAAGCAATATAATGTCACACAAGAAAAGTGATACTACCATACAGAAGAACAAGGATATCTGGACCAATAATCTGGTGAGATTCCAGCAGTCACATAGAAGAAGAGGAAGTGTGCCTTTAGAAGAATCTTCACTAGAAGAAAAATGCAGAATGCCACTCCAAATCCAAATCATTGGACGGTACCAGTTTCTTGGAACAGAAATCAAAGGAAGAAAGGAGCGAATAGTGGAAATTTCCAAAGAAGTTACAAAATTATGGAAGAATAAATTGAATTTTCCGCATGTGTCAGATCAAGTAATACGAGCAAAGCTTGACAAGGTGATGAAGACTTATAATGAATGTGTCAGGAGGGGAAAATATGATGCCCTGAATGAACTTTTTGATATCACTAAAGTAAATGGCCAATGGTTATCCTCGGAAGACAAACGACTGTACCACCTTCAAGTGGAAAGCAAAGGAGAAGTGGGGTACTCTACAGGTCAAGTTGCAGGTGAAGAAACGATTCACCCTTCAAAGAGACGAAAATTGCCTGCTGAATCAGCATCAACATCTTACAATCATGTTTCTGGTGGTAGTGGTACTGAATCTGAAGAGAGCGAGCATGAAGATGAAGATGAGAGTATTACTCCACCAACCAGAAGACATAACAAAAGTAAAGTTGCAACCAACTTGGTGACATCCACAGGAGTATCAACAAGTAAAGCCGCTAAAATATGCAAACAGTTGTCACTTGATGGTATTGACATTCCAACACCAAGTCAAGCAGCAATTTACAAGTCAGCATACAAAGAGGCTGCTAAATTGAAGGAGGAAATGATTGAAAATTTACAGATGGAAGAGTGGTCTTTACATTTTGATGGAAAGCGCATTGAGGAAAATGAGTATCAAGTAGTGGTACTTAAAATGAAAGAACCGAAGTAAAATTGGATGCATTGCGTCTGAAAGATGGCAAGGCTGAAACTATTGCTGAAGGAATTGCAAAAGTTATTGATGAATACACCTTATGGAATGCAATAAAGATGATCGTTGCTGATACAACAAGTGTTAACACTGGGAAAAAGAGTGGAGTTGTTGTCAAATTGCAATGAATGTTCTCAGAGAAGGGTATCTGCAAACCACAATTTATCAGTTGTCAGCATCACATTCTGGACAGGATTCTCCGTTTGGTAATGGACGAAGATCTTGGTGCTAACACCAGTTCTCCAAACATCGAATATCCATTTGTATCCCAACTGGTGAAGAATTATGAGGAACTAAAGGCACAGTTTGTTAATGGAACAGAAGAGGTCCTCGAGAAATCAGGATGGAGAGATGATATTAAGTTTTTGTACCATCTAACACGGGTGTTTAGATTCTTTGAAGAAAAAGGGAATTTTCCTTTGATTAACTTTCAGAAAATTCCAAACATCAGCAATGCGAGGTGGCATTCAAGAGCCATTCTAACTATCCTTGCATTTATTCTTATACCTACAACAAGGAAGACTTTGGAGAAGGTATGCAGATTCATTTCATACAACTGGGCAGAATATTGGTTTACTAATCAGATGTACAATGAAAATGACTTCAAGAACTTGTCAGAAATATTGAAACCTTACAAAAAAGCATTGAAATCATTGGAAAATCACTGGAAGCAGGAGCCATCCCCACTCAAGATACCAAGAAGTAATCAGTGTGCAGAACGTGCAATCAAAGTTATGCAGGAACTGTATGCTGCCTGCAGAAACAAAAACAAACTGCAACTTCGGTTTATTCTAAGCAATAAGCAGTAATATATGTACAAGTATTATAACGATTATGTTGTGAGTTCTTTTATTATATTACATGGAATATGCAATAAAATTACGTATGCAATAATCGATTTTTTGATTTCGGGGTGACCTTTTCTAAAAAGATATTAAAATGAAAGTTCATTTCTTTGTTTTTAGGCAAACGTTCATCGAATTGAAGTACAGGAATATTAGGTTGTAAAAAAGTTATAACCCTAGTGTATATAGGGTGTCCGAGAATTATCTGTACAATTTTTGGCTGTTATTAAAAGTGAACCATGAAGTGTAGAAATTCCAGTTTTGTCCCATTTTACAGAGAATCTCATTAAGTTTTTTCTAATATCACGTTTTGACAAGTTTTTTAGAAATGTACGCGGGTGACAGACATTGATGATTTAAAAGCAAGAATCACAGCTGCTATTGAGCGAATTGATGTGGATATGCTGCAGCGTACATGGCAACATTTGGAGTATCGATTGGATGTTTTGCGAATCACTAATGGTGCACATATCGAATGTTTGTAACAACGTTACTTTAATAAAAGAAACTTTTGAAAATACAGATTCTAAATAATCTTGTTTAAGAATTTTACGTGTGTTATCAAGAATTTTATTAAAAGATGAAATTGTACAGATAATGTTCGGACACACTGGAATTTCTAAAAAACTTGTCAAAACTTGGTATCAAAAAAAAATTAATGAGATTCTCTGTAAAATGGGATAAAACTGGAATTTCTACACTTCATGGTTGACTTTTAATAACAGCCAAAAATTGTACAGATAATTCTCGGACACCCTGTACAGTATATATACCTTTAGTAACTATACCTTTAGTTAGCTTCCGCCCGAATTGTTCATTCTGACGAAGGTCAAGCTTTTCACTCCACCTTAGACCTACAGTTTAACGTGGAATCCGAACCACGCCCCATCAGCAGCCCAGAGTCTTAACCACTAGGCCACCTAGGGTACCCATTTATCTATAACCACCTTCTTTATTGTGTGGAGAGATGAACAGCTGGGTTTTGCTGCGCGCCGGCTGCCGTCGGGTCTCGAACCCGGGGCCGATGGATTCGTAGTCATCGACGCTAACCACTACATGGCCCACTTGGAATATCGCGAAAAGCAAAAATGTGGGCAAGCTTCTGTTTATAAAAGTTTTAAAATTCGAAAATTTAGTCTATGAGGACATTAAAAAATCTTCAAACCTGCTTAATACAATTTATTATCAAAAAATACTGTACAAAAAATTATAACTCAAAAAAACAAAGATTTCGACAAAAACAAAAAATTGAAAAAAAACAATAAAACAACAACAAAAAAACAATAATTTGTCATCCAGGGTTAATAAAAGGGGTTGCCTCCCCTGCTTGAATGACTGCAGCCATTCGTCAATTCATCCCATGAATGAGATCGGCGATCACATTCTGTGCGATTCCCTCCCACTCTTCAGTTAAAGTTTGTTGTAGCTACTGTAGAGTGTTAAGGGCTACTAGACGAGCCCTAAGACGCCGTCCCATCGTGTCCTAGAGATGTTCTATGGGGTTCAGGTCTGGACTTCGGGAAGGCCACTCGATTCGACGAATTCCAGCTTCATCAAGGAAATCGATACGGCTCTTGCCGCATGGGGTCTAGCGTTATCGTGCTGTAGAAGGAAGTCTTCGCCAACGAAAGGAGCAAAAGACACCACATATCTTGCGGACGTCAGTGACCCACCACCAACAATGACGAGCTCTGTGCGCGAGTTTGAAGTGATACCACCCCAGACCATGACTGAGCCTCCTCCAAAAGCAACGGTCTCCGTAAAAGTGCATGGGGGCGAACTTTCTCCTGTTCTTCCCCACACTCTTTCCTATCCATCGGATGTTCAAAGATTAAATCTTGATTCGTCCGTGAACAACACTCGTGCCCATTGGACCAACATTGCAGCAGTACACTAAGGAAGAGGTATTTTCGTGCACTGCAAAAAACTTGCGGAATTCTTCCTCTCGTTTCCTATACCAGGAGAATGTTGTTCCCGGAGCCAGCAAGTTGTCCTCTCGAAGTCGTGAGCCCAAGATCTCGGCAGCTAATTTGGAAAGTCCTAAATCCCTGGTAAGATCATTAAGTTTGGCCTGGTTGAGAGGCCTCGGCTCATTTGAAGCGGTATTTTGAGGTATATACGACTGGGACTGGTCATTGGCATTGGTCATTGATTCATCATCAGAATCATCGAAGTCCAGGGTTTGAGGTGGGTCGGGTATTGGAATTCCAGGACCATGGGGTACAGGTCTCATAGCAGAAGGAATGTCAGGGTATACAACAATGTGTTTATTCTTCTTGTTAACTCCTGAAAATAGAAACACAGAAACATGGATATAAAACTTGCATATGAAATAGAAGAAGCATTCAGACAGTGGCGGCTCATGAGAGAAGGCTGCGGTCTGTAAGATATGAAATAGGTCGATGGAGTCTGTATTTTCTTTCTTTTTCATTCATATTGTCCCTTCGGGGACAATATGAATGAAAAAAAGAAGAAAATATACAATCATTGTATATGTAAATGTAACTTGTATAACAATATGTATGTGTAAATGTATTTTCTATAACAATATGTATATGTAAATGCATGATTATCATTATGGTGAATATTATGCTATATATGGTGAATATTACATTATGGTGAATATTATGTCAAGTTTCATACGAGGATTTCAAAATATTTAAGAAAAATAAATTTATAAGCCCACCTTGGAGGTTTGTCATGCAGAAATAGCAATCTGTCACGTGATCCTTTCCTTCTCTCCAAATCATGGGAATTCCAAAAGGCAAAGATTTCGCTCTGCCTTTGCTCCATCTTCTCAAATTTTCAATGCACGTCTTGCAGCACATATGAGGGGCGAAATTTTTGTCCTGGTCCCCTAGCTTAATTCCAAAGTATGCTCTATACATTGTCTTCACAAATTTAGTGATTTGGGACTGGTTATTTGGCATGGTAACCGTCCCACATATGTAGCAGAATCTATTGGGATAATTTTTACACGCTCTATTCATTATGAAATATTTTATCTATATGCCTGAAAAGTAAAAAAAGATATTATACAAGTGAAACAAGTGATGATAGATGTTACTGTTCCAATTCCGCTTTGACAAAATCACGAAAAATTCTATTTTACTTATGAGGCCATAGCCGGTAACCTTAGCTGATTGAGAAAAACGGATTGCAGATTCGAAATCAGCAGGAAAAACTCTATAAGAATCACTTACAAAACCCTTGACAGCAAAATTGATGCATATCAGTGTAATAGGCGCCCTAACGGTAATGCCTGAAAGTTGTACTGTGTATAATAATAATAATCTTACTAATAATAAATTCTCTATCAGTCATGGCGGATAACTTGTTGAAAATAGTCTCATATATGTATATGTAAGGTCAGTGAGGAATTCAACTGTAGATGGTCATAAAATCTGCGACAGTGCAGATTTGATACTCCTGCAGGAGCACTGGCTACCTAAGCAAGAGCTAAAATTCCTCTCTACCATCCATGATGACTTTATGTACCATGCGTCATCAGCAGTAGACTTGTCAGATGAATTAATGTACGGTAGGCCTTTTGGTGGTGTTGCTTTCTTATTAAGGAAAAATTTGTCAAAACATATAAGATTTTTAACAAGCGATAACGTAAGGTTGTTAGGCATTGAATTACAAGTGAACAATGATTGCATATTAATTGTAAACTGCTATTTACCATACAACAACGGCAGTAATCTAGATGAATACATTGATTTGCTGTACAAAATTAAGTCATTATCAGATAACCCCAAATATTCTCACTGTATAATAATGGGGGACTTTAACGCACATGTGAACTCGGAATTCTTTGGAGAATTAGGTAACATGTGCGAGTCGGCCAATTTAAGTATAAGTGATGTAGATGTATTAGGGGTAGCCAGTGGTAATTTTACATACGTTAGCGATATGAGTGGTACCACCAGGTGGATTGATCATTGTCTCACTAGTAATAATCTAAAGGATCGAATTGTTAGAGTTCATATTTTGCATGATTTCCTTCTTTCTGATCATAGACTAGTGATGGATTGAGTGGTCGGTTTTTCACAACCGCGGTTGCGGTTGTGTTTGCGGTTGTCGAATTTTTTCCAACCGCGGTTGCGGTTGCGGTTATCATATACTAGGAAAAATGCGTAATTATTAACTGGATTTAGCCACTATAGTGCGATTTAGCCACACTTGGTACATAATATATACTAAATAGTATTTATTTAGTAAATACCTTATGTTGAACACAAGTTTTGCAATACACCGCTACCGCTATTTGTGTGTTGCAAAACTTGTGTTCAACATAAGGTATTTACTAAATAAATACTATTTAAATGAAGTATATTCTAAACTTATATAGCTATTATGAAAGGATAGGTCAAATTAATTAAAACCATATTTTGCACTAAGTGTGTTACCAGGATGAGGGACGAGGACCCATCGCACTGTTCATCCCACCTACCACTTTCCCCAGCCTCCACCCATTGGAAAGTTATGGATTATTATTCATTTGAGAAACTGATGTCAAACTTAATGACAGGCAGTGTGAATTTCAAGAATAATATTTTGCTGCATTTTCACCTTTCAAGCGGCAACGCCTCTCATCGTACAACGTTCCCGCTCCACGCATAAGGAGACCCATCATTTTCTTTTTAAAAAAAGAAATATTTCTAATTAACCTAAAATTAAAATTAACTAAGCTTTTACAACCGCAACCGCACTTATGGAACGGCGGTTGCGGTTACGGTTGCGGTTGTGAATTTTTGTGCGGTTGTAGTGCGGTTGCGGTTGCGGTTATTCGATCCATCACTAAGACCATTAGAAATATTAATTAACGTTACCAATTTATGCGCAACACGACTAACAAGAACTCAATAGGTAAGAATAATCTCGTCGATTGGTCCAATGTTACGATGCAGCAGAGAATAGAATACAAAGACAGAACAAGTCACCTCTTTAATAATTTAGAAATTTTGCACCTTGGCTGTAATAATCCGTGCTCAAATGATTCTCACTGTAAACTCATAGATAGGTATTATAGTAAGATAATATCCCTGTTAAGAGAAGCAGGAAGCCCCTTGATTAAATCTTACAACTATCATACTAAGGTTATTCCTGGATGGAATGATTTTATTGCCCCTCTGAAGAGGGAATCGAAAGACGCCTATGATTTGTGGTGCTTTCATGGTAGACCCAGATTAGGACCAGTATAAATAAATATGTGTAGAAGTCGGGGTCAGTATAAGGCGGCCATAAGGCGATGTAAACAGGAAGAAGAGTCTATTCGAGCATCAAAAGCCTGTGAAGCTCGCATAAATAACGATAATAACAAATTTTGGAAATTTGTTAAGAATCAAACGGGTGTCAAAAATGTCCTCCCTCCGACAATCGATGGGGTGTCGGGGGAGGATGAAATTGCAAAGCTGTGGAAAAACCACTACTCTAACATTCTTAATAGTGTGAGTAGGGATAATCTTAAGATAGATTGCAGCGAAACGATTGTGGGAGGGACAAGGGAAAATATTTTGATATCATTTTCTGAAGTAAAGAGGTTAATTAAAGTGTTAAAGACTGGTTCTGCGTCAGGGGTAGATGACTTATCGAATGAGCACTTAAAATATGCAAATGACGTAGTATGTCTGCATATATAGGCTGACCATATTTCCTTGAGACAAAAACGGGACATTGGGATGGCAAAAAAGGGACGGGGGTTATGTAATATTCTGTATTCATGAAAAAGTAAGTACATAAACATATTGAGCTTACAATTATTCTTCAGTGACAGAACCCATACAAAACGGTACTGTCCCGTTCAAAACGGTACGTATGGTCAGCCTACGCATATATCATTGTTCCTATCAGCCATGCTTGTTCATAGCTATATCCCTGCAGAGTTCATGAGGGTATATATCTTGCCCCTGGTCAAAAATAAGTACGGAGACATTCTGTCCAGCAATAATTACAGGCCTATTGCTGTCGCTTCCTGCTTCTCGAAACTACTAGAAAAACTCTTGTTACTCCGATTAAATGATTACCTATGGACATCTCCTAATCAGTTTGGCTTTAAAAGGTCCCACTCAACTGACCTGTGTATCTATGTACTTAAAGAAACAATATCTAAATACATTGACAGTAATTCAACCATTTATAGCTGTTTCCTTGATATAAGTAAGGCATATGATAGGGTGAACCACAATATTTTATTTGCAAAACTAGAAGACAGGAAGGTTCCCATGTACATATTAAATTTATTGAAATTTTGGTATTCCCACCAATCTTTCACTGTTAGGTGGGGCACTGTACTATCCGAGTGTTTTGGCTCCTCTTGCGGGGTGAGACAAGGCTCCTTGCTCTCCCCTATGCTGTTTAATGTGTATATTGACGGATTAATTGCTTCACTTAATGAGGCAAACGTGGGATGTTGTATAGATAACACAAGAATAAATAACTTAGTTTATGCCGATGATATGGTGTTAATAAGTCCCTCTGTTAAAGGTCTGGATCGGCTACTAAATGTCTGCGAAGTGTATTCGCAGAAACATGATATTCTTTTTAATGTTACAAAAACTAAGGTTATGCAATTTCATCCTAAAAGCTGTAATCAGCCAGCTGATATAAGGTTTAAAATGAATGGTGAAGTAATTGAGGAAGTACAAGAGTTTAAGTATTTGGGTCAAACTATTACCAGCTCCTTGAGTGATGACTCGGATATAAGAAAACAATCTCGAAGCCTCTGTGCTAAAGCGAATATGACCATAAGGAACTTTCGTTTCTGTACAAGTGAAGCTAAAGACACACTCTTTCGTACTTTCTGCAGTAATATATACGGTCAGCAACTCTGGGTGAATTATAAAAAAGGTTCTGGCAGAACCCTAAATTTGCTGTACAACAGGTCTTTTAGACTTACATAAATTACCTCCGAGATGTTCAGCTTCGCAAATGTTTGCTACCCGCAATGTCCCGAGCTTCCCGGAGGTAACAAGACGTGCTCAACACAGTCTAATGCAAAGAATTAAAAAATCAACCAACCCGATCATCCAAGCTATCCATGAGTCCTGCCATTTATCCTCTAAGCTTTGGACTTCTTGGTACGAAAACGTCTGTCTGTAGCTCCACTTAACTTCGACAGTGCAGTATTATTTCTAATCAATTGTATATATTTCTATCCTTAGTGTATGAACTGTCATTGCATTAATAATATTTGTCATATGGACTATAGTCTGCCAATAAACCTTTTCATTTCATTTCATATATTTTTTTTTTTAATTGGGGTTGTTTAACCTCCTTCGCAACATCTAAGGTCATATGACGGAGGGGACCTACAGCTTTACGTGGGATCCGAACCACGGGTCGCTACATAATCTGGGCGCAGAGGACGGTCTACCATCCAACTACTACCCAGACCCAATGTCGCTTAACTTCGCTGATCTCCGAGAAGCGGTGTTACGACATCGGCCACTACGTAGCCCTTTCATTTCATATATATATATATACTGCGTTCGAAAAGTCTCTCCGCAGTGCTATGTTAAACGCATAGGAAATTCAAAAACTACAATGTTTTCATTCAACCATGATTTAGTGATTTTATTATAACCTTTTGATTTTGCAGCATGTGTTGAAAGTGTTTTCCACCATTTTGCAGGCACAGAGCAACTCGTCTACACTTGTTGTCAAACACTTTTTTTAAAGTGTTGGTTAACTGGTGAGAGACTTTTCGAACGCACTGTGTATATATATATATATATATATATATATATATATAAGCAAACAACCACAGGGAAAAGGAAAAAGAAACACGAAATCCGAGCGCTTTCGTGAATAGTAGTATAGCCGCAAAAGGTTAGAGTGCAGGAATGTTGCAAGTGATTACATAATGTTGCAAAGGGGGTGGGGTTGTTGCAAAGGGGGTGGGTTGTTGCAAGGGGGTGGGGGTTATTGCAGAAAAAGAGTACTGGCCTTTGTTGCCAACCGGGGTTGCAAGGGGCATGCAACTTGGAGGCGGAGTTCTCCCCCAAGCTATTCCGCCAAAGGGCCAGAAAGGAGAGAAAGGAGGAGAGGTGTTCACCTGGCAGGAGCCAAGTGCATATTAAGACTTCAGCCGAGTAGGCGTTGTTTTATAGGCTCCTAATCAGCCAGTTGGCTGAATCAGTCAGTTGGCTGAGCCAAGGGGGGGGGAGGGGTACACCTGAAGGAGAGAGAGATAGTAGTTGCCTTTGATTGCAAGGCATGCAACTTGGAGGCGGAGTTCTCCCCCAAGCTATTTTCGTTTACCTAACCTAAGAGGCCTCTAAGGGGTTTTCCCAAAGGGCCAGAAAGAGAAGGACCAGAGGTCCTTGCTCGACTGGGAGCCGAGCTTGAATGATTCCGTCATCAGCTTCTCGGTCTTTTATAAACCTCTAATCAGCCATGTTGCCAGATAGCGCCATGTATTCAGTTGCCAGATAGCGCCATGTATTCCAGATAGCAATATTTATTAATTGTACTTGTATATACAATAAACTAATGAACCACTCGTGTGCACAAACCATATAAAATACCACAATATATGACGGTAGATGAATCCAATTAAATTCTGTTTATTAAATAAATAATTTTTACACACTTAATTTTTATTATAAATATTTAAGTCACGAATAACGAAACGAAAAGAAACTTTACGAATATATGCGAAACAGTTCAAAACACACGACCCTCATTCCCCCCAAATTCCCCCACCCGGATATATATATATATTATATATATATATATATTATCTATATATATATATATAATAAAAACTAATGAATCACTCGTGTGCACAAACCATATAAAATACCACAATATATATTTATATAGTTAATCAATTGGAAGATTCAGCCATATAAAATACCACAATATGTTTATATAGTTAATCAATTGGAAGATTCATTTAAAGTTGAAATTAGCCAAAACACAATCCGCTATAACGGGGTCGGGCGACTAATGACATCTTTATATTTTCGAAGAACACCTGCTTGTTGAGAGATCTTCCTTCCAGACCGCTCTAGATGTGGATATATATATATATATATATATATATATATAATAAACGAATAAACAACTCGTGCACACACACACACACACACACGCGCGCGCACGAGGAAAAGGAGACTGTGTCAATTCGAATCGTCCCCTAGAGACCTTTTCGGCCGAGGGTTAATCCTTCTACAATCTATTCGAGCAAAAACCACCGTTCACAGCAATTCTTATTATTATCATTATTATTATTATTATTTCTACAATGAAAATATTTTATATTTACGCGTAATTTGTATGGTGTCATATTCTTAGATAACATCTCTGTTATTGAAAGAAATACACACAATTATATTAAATAACAATCAGCGAAAGAAATAAGGTAGGCATACCTGAATGTACTATAATTATATATATATATATATATATATATATATATAGAAAGAGAGCGAGAGTTTTGTTCAAATAAAGGAATCCAGTGGTAGCCAACCGATGCGTGCCATTTTTAGGTTTAATTCGGATGCGCAAAAAAAAAAAAAAAAGTGAAAAAAATTACTAAACTTGTAAGTAAAAATAAAAATATAATATTTACCTTAAATAGAAATATAATGAAAAATATTTACCTTAATTTTAGTTAACTACATCTTAACTGCTTAAATCTTTGATTTTTAATATTTAGTGTTAGAAGTGAAAATTTAGCACAATTCATACTAGGCCTCGATGCGACACTTCAAAGTACTTGATAATATTTTGGGAAAAATGGAAATATTATTTTCTCGAAAACTATGGGTGATAGAAAAATTCTGAAACCATATTTGGAATCAGTATCAAAAGTTCTATAAGAAACCAAATAATTTTCAAGAAATGTTGTTCCCTAGTGTAATTTTTCGCCGAATTGGAAAAGTTTTCACTCCGCCTTAGACCCACAGTTTAACGTGGATTCAGAAATACATCTCGTCGATTGCTCACTATTTCATCGAGATAATTAAAGCTCATATACAGGACCTGCATTGTCTATAAGATCTGCGGGAAACTCTGAGTAAATGGAAATATTATTTTCTCGAAAACTATGGGTGATAGAAAAATTCTGAAACCATATTTGGAATCAGTATCAAAAGTTCTATAAGAAACACCAAATAATTTTCAAGAAATGTTGTTCCCTAGTGTAATTTCTCGCCGAATTGGAAAGGTTTTCATTCCGCCTTAGACCCACAGTTTAACGTGGAAACCGAATGCTCTTTTAAAAATATAATTAGGATATATTTCTTTATTATAAAGTCCTCTCGATTACATTAGTGACTAATGATCCGGGAATAGTGGGGGAAAAATATTGACATGGTAAAGACAGCAAGGATTAATACGAGCATTAAATCTATTGGAGAAAATATAAAGATGCCATTACTCGTCCGGACCCGTTATAGCGGATTGGTACACGTCATAGCTCCACCCAGCTACACTGGCAGCCAATCACTACGAACATCTGGTCTTTTGGGGCGGAGCTTGGCGATTGTGCATATAAAAGGGGATATTTTTCAGTTGGGAGTAACAGTAGCTATTTTCGCGTCAGTGAATAATCATTCCCTCCACCATGGACCTGTACGTCTCCCCGGATTTGTATGAAGAAAGTGACACTGCAGTATTAACGGCAATTAGTGACTATAATTCGATTTATATATATGGAGAGTTGTAGTATCTCGTCAAATACTTCATTTAGATATTAGCCAAAAATCGAAATTTTTTATGGTAATCAATGTTATTCCTCTTAATTGAACCAAAGATATCTTCACATAATGGGGATCTGTCTATACTCTGTATATGTTTTAAAAGAATGAACATTATTCCTTTAAGGTCCGATGAGGATTTGACACGTGTTATACAATCTTTTGAAGAATCTCGTGTCATGAACACGGAGGATATACTGATCAGTCAGCAATGTCACACATCCTCCACCATGGACCTGTACGTCTCCCCGGAATTGTATGAAGAAAGTGACACTGCAGCATTAACAGCAATTAGTCTTTTTAACGCGATTGACCGTGATGAATTATTTCCAACGCAAACCGTTCAAGATATTTGCAGTGACGCTCCTTACAATCCGACGCAAGGGACTACCATAGAAATGTAAGTGTCTATAATTCGATTTTATATATATGGAGAGTTGTAGTATCTCGTCAAATACTTCATTTAGATATTCGCCAAAAATCGAAATTTTTTTTTATGGCAATCAATGTTATTTGGTTTTACTTCTTATCCCCATTATGCTAAAATCGAAATTTTTTATGGTAATCAATGTTATTCCTCTTAAATGAACCAAAGATATCTTCACATAATGGGGATCTGCCTGTATACTCTGTATATGTTTTAAAAGAATGAACATTATTCCTTTATAGTCCGACGAGGATTTGACACGTGTTATACAATCTTTTGAAGAATCTCGTGTCATGAATACGGAAGATATACTGATCAGTCAGCAATGTCACACCGAAATAATGTAAGTGTTTTTCGATCTTTTTAGGGTAAGAAGACACAATATATTTTCATAAATTTATTAAATGAAAGAAATCAGTACAATAACCAACTACAGAATATACCGTTACAAATATACGAACAAAAACATTATACTATACAACGAGTACGTACAATTGGAAAACGGATTTTTATCTGTCTGCATACCATTTCATCGTTTCGGCGAGTGTGACACGGGTCAAATAAATTTAAAAAATTTATAAATTCTTTATCACATGACATATGCGTGAGAAATGAGACGCAGTACATTCCGCAAACATTACTAAAATATCCTTGTATACGAAATGGGTTCCATACAACTTCGGGAATATGTAACTGAGCGAGAAATTTTACAATAATAGGGTCACTCCAGGGTTGAGTACCGAGTGAATCAAAATACTACAGGCGCTGTCTATTTTTAAAATAGACAGCGATCCAGTGAATCCCTTCATTACTGATGACATCTGTGTTCACAATAAGACTACCGCATTCTCGCGTACTTGGCAAACTCAATGTTTCGCAAACATGCCGATAAATTTGGAACGTATGACTCGTTCCATTACTTTCTGAAGTGTATTAGCATCCATTTTAAAAGTCAGTGATAACACTCCTAAATCTATCTACTTCTATTAGTGCTTGCGATTCGAGATATACTAGTACACTAATAGGAGCGTCTATAGGCTTGGCGAATTCCAGCCGCACTGAGATGTTTCCGCTCTTTTGTGGGGTTAAATGGGTATTTACGCTAGCAGATAAGTCAGGTGTAATGTCAAACGGATAAAGGTTAAATTGATCAATGAATTCTTCCTGCGTTACCCCATTACCAAGCTCATCACAATCACCTGCAATATGGATCAGATTACTATAGGCTCTGGCACAAAAAGGTAACACAGCGTCTGATGAATAGTCCGTACCCATTGTTCCACCCAAAGCAGTGCCATTAACGTATAGAGTTATATTTTTAAGTCCGAAATTCTCGAATTTAAAGGCACTCTTTTTATATTTTCCATTCACCGAAGCATGGTCCTGCATGCCGATTAATATCCTTTTAGGAAGATTTCCCAGGGCAATGTTTTCTATCTGCTTCGATGCCAACCCTGCAGGAACCGTATATAGTTTGATTTTCACTCTGCTAATAGGATATTTCACTGTAGCGTTTAGTAAATTTTTCTCAATTTCTAGTTGTTTTGGTGAACTTAATTTCACTCGCCGTACGCGGAGGTATGTCTTCATAATGTGAACCACAACTGGCTTTGCACCCTCTTCTTGATCAGCATCCAGATTTAAGCAGATCTCAGGACTCGTGCGGGTGAGCTTTATTTTCATATCCACCCCGTTGACAAGCAACTTCTCCTGGAAAGTGAAATCTGTGTGCAACCGTCCAAAACACTCGTATATTTTCTTTTTAGAATTTTTAAATTTGTCCTTTATACTATTTTCATCTTTAGTTTGATAATATCCCTCGGCACTTAAAAAGGTAGCCTTCGCTTCTTTGGAAAAGTTGAGGACATTTTCCAGATAGGCTCGTAGATGATAGTACCCCGTGCCTGCCGATATGTTGGTCTGATTTAAATATACGTCACACTGGTTGAATATGGAGTGCAGAAAGTTTGTTTCAGGGTATACAGCATATTTGTCATCGCAGACCGTTCCATCAGAATGGGCTATACGTAGCTTAGCGTACATGTGCACACAGCTTGGATCAAAAAAGTAAGGGCCTGAGCTGGGTATCACGAATTCTATAGGTGCACTCGGGGAACTAATTGTGTTTAAAGGGTTAATTGTAATAAAGTCACTGTGCTCAATAGAAACTTGGGTTGGAGGCAGCTCAAAAAGGGACAGCTCCGATTTACAGCATTGTGAACTACATGGGTGGATGAAGCGTGCCATGGCGAAATAGTGACTCCTCTCTCGACAAGTGGTAAACAAACTATGATTCATGAGATCAATGTCCTTAGCTTATATCAGTCAAAAAGTGGTCAACCATAGGTTTCATTCGCTTACAGCACTTCTTTTTTGATAGCCTTTTACGTTTAATACCACGTGACCCCTTCTTCTTCCGGGGAGCCCTCTTCTTCTTCTTCCCGCCACCACGCATTTTTCTCTTTGCATCTTTGATGATTTCGTCCCGTGTACGCTTTAAATGTTTTTTTAGAGCTTCTTTAGGTTTAGCCCCGGCCAATATGTCTTCTGCAGTGTTAAGGCCTGATTGTAGCGCTTTCCTTCCAAGGTATCTGACCCCCCTCTTCAGCAAAGGAACAGCCGTACGTAGTATGGATGAAAAAATGGATCCAAGTCCACTACCGTGCTGGTATCTTACCCCTCGATAGACGGTGAAAGGCTTTCTATCCATTATAACTCAGTGCGTCGAAAGTGTAACTTCACTGTTAAGCTCCCGTTACCGAATGGGAAGTTTTCACCCTCAATCGTTCTTATATATATTGAGATATTGGTTATTAAATTAGTTGCGACATTCACATAATGGGGTCTGTCATATGTAATACACAAACTCCTTCCTCTATGGTTAGGGGTGTGAGCAATGCGCAGCAGGCGCGCCTGGGTATCCCCAACAAACTAGTGCTCCACTATATTACTGTAAATATAGCACATGTCTGGGGACCTTTCAGCCAATTTCTCCATCTTCAATTGATACATTAATCTGGACAAGTCATGCTGTGTCTCGTGAAATGTGTCTCTTTGGAAGACTGCGCTATATCGGCCATTGGCTAGAATTTGGAACTTTCTATGGTCTTTAATACGCTTGTTAGTCTTTGATTTTAGGATTAGTGTATGTGCAGGGTTGTTTACGATTTCGTATACTACATCATTCGTAAGGTTTGAGTTTCTTAAACTTACGTTTAAGCCTCTCACAACATCCTCGGCCGAACCATATTGACCCGGTCCTAGTCTTACTTCTGTACTGTAATACCGTGCAACCTTAGTCCGAGCGATACGCATAGTTTCATCCATAGCTACCCCAGCTTTTTCACACTCGTCAATGTCTCTAAGAATCGTAAAAACGGTTTCTTTATGTTCAATATTTAAAAAGATGGTGTCCAGCTGAATTTCGCATATCCCCACCTCATACGAATCACGACCCAATTCAATGTGCTTGTGGAGCTCTGTTACAAAGTTGGCTAGTGTGTTGTTAGGTGTACAGACAGGGACGAGGAGGACGGGAGTGTGACGTAGAAATGGTTAGGAGCCATGTTGCATACTATTTAAGCTTCATTATTGCATCAGTTATATAGGTGTTGAAGCTTTCTGGGTACCCTAGCCATTTCACCAGGTACATTTTTCTCTTTCCTGAACCTTTGCTTCCTAAAATTTTCTCAATTTTAAACACATTTTTTCCTAAATTAAACGCAACTTTCTGCAATTCCTCGCGGTAAAAGCCTCCTGAGATTTCTTCCCCATTCAAATCTTCAATGTAATACATCATTATCTCACCTTTAGGTCTCATAGCCCTAACTTTAAAAATCTCGCGTGTCCATCCTTGCTCAAAACCCTTTGCGAATTTGTTCCCCGAACGCGACAGCCTTACATAATCATTGATTTTGAAGCGCGCAGAGTGTGGTGGTGGTGGTGATCCATCTCTTCTCGGGAGCGTACCTCTTTCTAAAACTTCGTTAGGTGTTGTCCCAATCGTGCGATGGTGTGAGCGGTTGTAGGATGATGCCAATGATTCCAGAATGTCTAGAAATCTGTATGTGTTTTTATGTGTAAAATAACGGTGCATGCGTTCCTTTATGGTGCGCTGAACTCTTTCAGCTAAAGAAGCCTTATGTATAGAATTGGTTGTGCAATAGCTGATATTAAACTCTGTCAACATGTTCTGAAAAACACGGCCTATAAATTCCTTCGCCATATCCGTACAAAAATAGCCAGGAACCCTGTTTTCTTTTAACATTAGCGTTTTGGTGGCTTTAGCTACTGTTTCAGGTGATTTATTTTTCAGAGGAACTAGCCACAGATATCTAGAGAATACGTCTATTATGAATAGAATGTAGCGGTAACCATCGTTATACACAGAATGTCTTTGCATGTCTGTTAAATCTGCTTGCCAAATAGAATCAATCGAGGAAGCCGTTGTCTTGGCTGTTTTAAACCTTTTTCTCACAGGCTTATGAAGCGTATAAGCGTCCTGCTCCCTCAAAAATCTTTCAACATCTTTTTTCCTACTCCGTAAACACTTCTGTACAGTCTATCTACGCCGCCGTAAGAGGATGGGTTAGAAAAGTCATAATAGCGTTTACTTAATACGTTAGCCATTTGCGTATTTTAGAGGCACGTGGGTAGGGTTGGTTTAACCTGTTCTTGCTCCTCTTCAAAGGTGTTACCGCCGGGGGTGACGGCTCCTTCAACTGTGTCACATGCGTTGCATGTAGGGCTCTTATAATTTTCGTACTCGTGAAGAAATTTCTGCAGAGCTTCTTGGTATAAGATTCTTTTCTCATCAGGTGTTTTTTCACTGTTTAATAGGGCCAGCAATTCGCTTTCCATTCTTTTAAGTCTGCTTTTACGGGGATCTAGATCCGTGCCTGGATTCCTTTGCAGTGAAGCGTACACCTCGTGGGGAATCACTACCACTTTCTTCATTATATTAATCTAGTCAGTAAAGGACCCAAAACTGAAAATAAGATGGGGAGAAATGACCCTCCTGTTTGTACAATAATTCGTTTTTTCTTCGCTACAGTTTGACTTTTAGCGAGTGCACGTATTATGTTCTTGTAGCGGCGTAGGCGAGCCTTCTGATGGGTTTTCATTGATACATTGCAATTTATAACGTTAAGACAGATTTCACAGATGCATTTTAAAAAGTCGGCGTCGATATTTTTAATAAACATCTGCTGCATTGCCCGGGGCAGTCGATGATAGATTTTTATTAATTCACGGTATTTCTTTAGTCTCTTTGTCATTCTGGAATATACGCCGTTTCAGGCTCGTTTGGAAATATATTCGTTCGTAGAAGCACTCTAAACGTGTTTCGCGGATGAAGGTCGCAAAGCAAATATCCGTAACGCGTGCTTGTAGCTTCTTTATAAACTTCCAAAAACTCCTTACGCTGATTCGGGAACATTTGATTGGCTAATACCCCAATTTGTGATACATCTCTACGTTGCGCGAATAAGACTAGATATTGCGTATTTAACGACACATCGCGCATGTATCTATTTTTTAAAAATAGATTCTGATTGATGAAGAACACGCTTATGTTAAGATGGTGGGAGAATACTGTAAATGTCTCGGCAAACGTTTTATCCATCTCCAACATGAGATCGTCAATTACAATGATTGTATGTTCATTTCCCTTTAACGAATTAACGTCATATACGCCTTTGTGGAACAAAATATCATCTTGGTACTCGTTGAACACTGATTGATACGTCGAATAGCACCATATAACTTTATGCACAAATTTCGAGAACATCTCTCCCTTTTCTTTAATGATTTTAAGCATAAACACAGTTTTACCACATCCTGTAGGTCCAGATATAATACATGTGGATGGGCTCGTGAATCTGAATTTTTCTACAGAGTCCATTTCTAACACGTCACACTCCTAAGTGGGTCATTTACAAAATATTACAAATTTTGAGTGCTGTTCCTTATATTTTGCTTTCTTCTCCCACAGAACCGTGAATGACGATGAGGTAGAGCACCCCATCATTGACATTACGGATGACCTCGACGACAGTGTAGTTGTGATCTCCTCCCCTGCCAACGAACCCTCACCAGCGATACCGTAGCACGTCCAAAGCGGAGGTATGAGAACCCACGTCAGGTATAAAGCGACCGAAATACGCGCCTGTTGCAGCGGTAATAGATCCCCAACCCTCAACCTCTTACGCAACAACCCCCCAGCAGCACCTCCCGCTAATATATCCCCTTATTCATCCGCCACAGTTGCCCCCCGTTCTGTTAAGTCTACAATAATAGATCCCCAACCCTCAACCTCCTACGCAACAGGCCCCCCAGCAGCACCTTCCGCTAATATATCCCCTAATTCATCCGCCCAGATGCCCCCCGTTCTGTTGAGGATGTTATAACGTTCGAGTTGGTGCTCCGCAGCCCCCACCCCAGCCTTGACTAGAAATCGGTATAGAGTCAGGGTCGACCCTAGAGCCATGTATAGCAATGGAATTGAGCGCGGGCTACGCCGGGTTGTACAGCGTATTGTAGAGTTTGCTCTTCAGAATCGCGACGAGCGTGAAGTCAGGACGAGTCTGTCCTTTGGATTCGGGTCAGATGACGGTGATGTAGACGATTATTGGGTGATAGTGCCATTTAGACGTTTGGCGGCTGAAGATGTAGAATATATATTAGGACGTATAATGCAAGCCGCCCAAAGTAGTATAGCCTTTAATATGGACAACTTCACGGTAAATATTGATCGTTATTCCGTGTTGCGGGTCATAGTGCCATACCGTATACTCTTAACTTCAATTCTCCGACTATTTACCGAAAGCATATAAACGTCGATCGTGGTTGCGGCTTTATAGCAGTACTCTTAGCACGTATGTTTACTGTACAAAATACAGGCCACAAAAAATTTGGTTGCCTACGGTCGTGGAGCGTGCCCGTAAACTAGCTGTAGACTGTGAACTTGAATTTGACTGTAATATGGGTCCTGAAGAGTTGAGAAGGGTAGAACAGGAAATGAATGTCCGCATAGTTGTATTTGGGTTGGATGATCGTCGTAGGACTGTGTATGTTTTTAAAAGCTGTGTGAGAGATCGTACAAGACCCCTACTTATTTTAGGATTGTCAGGGACAACGTATCTCCCCATCCGTAATATAAGGTGGCTTTACGCGAGTTATGACAAAAGTCGAAAATATGGGAGACATCATGATTTGTGTAAGGGGTGCCTCGAGTTTGCGGATGATATGTGCGACATTGTAAAGAATGTCACATGGTATGTGAGCAGTGTAAAAGCACCAAATGTGAAAGCCGTGTAGTTGAACGCTGAAGAGAGACTGTGATGTGTGTGTAGACGCACATTTTTCAATAATAGCTGTTTTGATTTCCATAAATCAATTGGCACGTGCAGGAAAATGAGAATCTGTGAATGTGGTATGTTTCACACAATGGATAATTGGGGAAATTTAAGCACAAGTGTGACGTAATTCACTGTCCTACATGCCAGGAGGAATATAAGGCGGATGGAGTAAAGCATGTATGTTATATGAAAGATGCTAAGCCTAAAAATAACCCTTGTATAACTGTATACTACGATATAGAAACATATACGAACGCTGAAACCAAAGAGGTAATTCCACATTTACTTGTGAGCCAGACCATCTGTGATGAGTGTATGGGTATCGAATGTGACGAGTGCCCCAAATGCGGTAAACGGACAAACGTTTTTAAAACGAATGTCCGCGATAGTCCTGTGAAACTATTTGTGTCCTATATTGTCAAGTTAGCCGACAAGTTCAAAAAAATGACTGTGTATATTCTCGCCCATAACGGGGCAAAGTTTGACACGCAGTTCCTTTATAAGGAGTTGCTTGAACACGAATCCTCTGAGATATTTACAGGTGATCCATTGAAAAGAGGCAACAAATTAATACAGATGCAGATAAGAGGCAATGTACAATTTAAAGATACTTTATTATTCACACCTTGTAAATTAGCAAAGCTACCCAAGGTGATGGGAGTAGCAGCTGAAGTTTCCAAAGGATACTTCCCTTACACTTTCCTCACCAGCGAGACTTTAAACTACGTAGGCCCACCACCGCCCAAACATTATTTTGACTGTATGGATGAATGTGAAGACTTTGATCGATACTACAACAGTTTTAATGAAAGTAACCCTTATAATATAGCTGATGAATGTGAGCGTTATTGCGTGAATGATGTGCGCGTGCTTAGAGTATGTTTCCAGGCCTTTAGAAGGATGTACATAGCCCGTTTCAAATGCGATCCACTGCAAGTCGCAACCACCATCGCATCATTATGTTTTACGGTGTTCAAGAATAACTTCATGCCTAAAGACAACCCCCGCAGTTACGGACACAAGGCTATTTACTGGCTCATACACCTACAGCAACAGACAGGTGTATACATAAAGCACGCCCGCAACACGGGTGAAGTACCCATTAAGATTAATGGACGTGTTTTTTGGGTTGATGGGTTAAGTGAAAACCGTGTCACTGGTGTGAAGACTGTGTACTCCTTTAACGGTTGCTGGTGGCATGGATGCCCCCGTCCTGAGTGCGGAATCGCCGGAGATATCCACGGTAAATCTCCTGCCGACTGTCTTGCATGGACCCGCACCCGCGATCAACTTATAGGATCACAGTTCACTCACAAAGTCTTGTGGGAGCATGAATATGATGCACGTTCAATGGTGCTGGATCCTCTCAAATGTGGTGATAACTTGTTTGGAGGACGTACAAATCCATTCAGACTATACTTTCCACCTACGGAGGGCGTGAAGCTCCATTACTACGATTTCTGTTCTTTATACCCATACGTGATGAAGAACAATCCGTACCCCGTGGGCGCTCCTGAGAAAACTGGGACCTACCTGCCATCCATCAATGAATTTTCAAAATTTGAATGATCGTTACTTTGGGCTCTCTTTCGTAGACGTACTCCCCCCACGCAATTTATGGATGCCAATCTTACCTGTCGTTATCGACGACAAGCTCATGTTTTCCCTGTGCGTGAAGTGCGCGGAAGAGGATAACGGCGATGTAACCATATACCCCACCAGCGTAAGATCAGAGGCGTATATACAAGTCCTGAGCTGGCCCTAGCCGTACGCCATGGTTATAGAATACTGAAGATACATGAGGTGTGGAGGTTTCAGAAGCTACCCAACCTTTTCACACCATATATAAACGCTTTTTGAAGGATAAGGTTGAGGCATCAGGGTATCCGCGAGGAGTTGATACCGAAGATGAAAAGTCTGCCTATATTCAACGTTACCGCGACCGCGAAGGTATACAACTTGATCGTGTCCAAATTGAAAGAATCCTGGCAAGCGCTTTAGTGCAAAGTTGTGTCTAAACAGTCTATGGGGAAAATTTGCGCAGAATACCGGCAAGGGACATTCATTTGGCACAAAGTTATAGCGATGTCTGGGATTATGCCAATGCTCCCGATAAAGAGGTCATGGAGATCGTGAATGTAGGTAATACTTACATAATAAAGTACAACAACACTGAATTTGCCACAGATACCTCAAGGGTTACAAACATACCTGTGGCCAGCTTCACAACAGCCTACGCCCGTATAAAACTTTGGGGTCTATTGCATTCTCTTGGGCGGAGAGTATTGTATGCCGATACAGATAGCGTGATATTCACAGAGAGGGAGGGTGAATACATGCCCGCTATTGGGGAGTTCCTCGGCGAGCTCACTGATGAGATCAAGGATGAGTATGGGGACAACGCATACGCCGACTCTTTTGTCTCAACAGGACCTAAACTTACGGGGTACGGGTCAGGGTGGGGGAGGAAATGAAATATATCGTGAAGGCAAAGGGCATTACGCTCAACCATGCGAATCGGCGGGTTGTTAACTTTGAATCGTTGAAGGATCTAGTATGTTTGGACGATGATGAGGGCGAACAAACTCCCCAACTAATTGTAGGCACCCACAATTTTCGGGCGCAGAAGCTGGGGGGCGTGAAGGAACTTAGGGGTACGAAGGTGTGCCGTAACACCTATAGGAAACGTTACCAGTTACCTGGTACCTATGATACCGTACCCTTTGGATACCATAACGTATGATGCTGCTTCTATTGTTAACTCACAGGTATTTGTCTTGTATATACCGTATTTTCCGGCATATAAGGCGAGCTTTTTTTCCCCAAAAAAGTCTCAGAAAATCACCCTGCGCCTTATATGCTCAAGGTCAGGGTCATGGGTAAGCTTTTGGTTACCGGCAAGTATTATATTTTTTAATTTTTTTTCAAGAATATGCCTGCCAAAATTGGGGTGCGTCTTATATGCTCGTGCGCCTTATATGCCAGAAAATACGGTAATCGTATCTATTGATTTATTACACGTATTTGTAAATATATATATATATAACTTGAATATCTCGTTTATTAAATCGTATTTGTAAAGTAGCTATTGATTTATTACACGTATTTGTAAATATATATATATAACTTGAATATCTCGTTTATTAAATCGTATTTGTAAATATATATAACTTGAATATCTCGTTTATTGAATAAATCATGTTTCAATTAGCGTTTCACTTTCTCCTTTGTGTGTGTGTGTGTGCACAGGTGAAAGTTCTAAGCTCCGCCCACTGTAAGACCGTGAGTCATGCTACTATCTGGGAGTCCCTGCGTGGTCAGTCGACTGCAGTAAGCCCGAGAGATCAGACGTGTATTCAGAAGAAAAGATCAGACGTGTATTCAAATGGCTACCTTTAATATTGCTTGTACAACGTTTATGAAATGGTATTCAGCAAAGTGTCAGGATGTGGTGGATACCGAAAAACTTCCTATTCCCCCCTCCTATGCCTCTTTTAAAACCACATTGGATTGTGCGAAGCTCCAAGATGTACAAATACTCTACGGATGTTCTGGTGAGACCGTTGAAGGCTTTCGTTGCACAGACGATGTGCTGAAGTATGCTGCAGAGCTAAACTTTATAAAGTCTCACATATACCGTGAAGTAAAAGAAACAACGCGTGCAGAAGAGAAGCAGCAGGTATGGATAATGAGTCTTGCGGATGGGTGGTGTGACAAGCGGTATTACGTCATGCTACACCATGTCGATTACTCATACCCTACGACTGAAAATGTGAATCTCGTGATCATGGACAATCTTAAGTATTTTTATCACTATATTAATGTATCTATCATGATGAGGTTTCGTAGTGAGGTTGTGGCTAGTTCCCTGCGTGAGTTTTAACAGACTTTACAGACGAGTATCGTTTGATGGGCAGAAAGGAAAAATATGAGCATATGTTCCTCTCAAATAGTGCGCCGGAGTGTGAAGATGTTTAGTAAAACATAAAATGTGCCTAGTTCTTACCCTGAGGTAAACTGTCTGGTGCGTAGGCTGGTAGTGATGAAATTAATTCTTGTACCGGAAAAACAAATATGTACAACAATTCGGTACGACTCGCGGATCATACGAACAAGCCCATTCACGTATCATCGAGTCAGCCGCCCGTCGAACCGTTCCTGCCTACCTGCGTGCCTCACACGGCTCATAGTTATCTCAGAGCTTGACGAGTGGACGTGCGCTCCTCGAATACGATGGAACTTCCTTTGAGCAGCATTCTCAACGCCTCGTACGATGTGTCCGTGACGAAATCGTTGCGCGTGTTCAGGCGTAAATCCGGTACCGTTAGCTATGTACTGCAAACGGAATGTAGACAAACAAACAAACGGGTTTATTTAAGTGTCGAGGAGATGAATAGAATCTTCGTGATAGTTGAGAAGTGGAGTGAAGATCGTTATAAAATACCTGCTAACGTAGGTACAAGAAGAGAGCAGATTAGTGACGCACCCTCATACGCCGTTGTATGTACGTTGTGTATAAATAACGATCGGCCGTGCATTGATATACGGCTGATGTGGAAGAATGCTTCTGATAATAACGCTCTTGTTCCTACGCGAAACCGCTTCATCCTCGACAGAATGTTTGAAATCGTCGGATTCCGCAAGCTGAAACCTATATTAGACGCGCGTGTTACGGATATGCTTCATTTTGATACAGTACTTGAATACGCATACACCGCTCTGCTCGATGGGTTTACCGAGTGTAGGGCTGGTGAGAATGGTCTAGTGCTGGACGTTTATTTAAAAAGTTTAGACTCTTTGAAATACCATGAACTTTGGTACAAAGCAATTGTTCGGTACAAGGCTGAGCTCACCTACACCGTTCACCCTGAAGAACTATTTCTTTATATAACGCGCAGTTGTCGTATCGATTTAGAAGATTATTTCAATTGCCGCTATGTTGAGTGAGTTCACGATTGAAAAGCTCGAGTCGGTAGAAATAAACCCTCGATTGGAAAAGCGTGTTTATAAACTTGTGTTTAATAATGTAGCTAACGATGAACTCTTTGTGCGTGCTTTTGATTGTATTCTAGACGTATTTAAAGATGATTTACCAACCGGTTGTAAAGTGGGAACAAAAATAGTACTGATCGATATGAAAGCCCTTCATATCGAATACAGGTTTCCCTATACTTTAAGCGGTGAAATATTATTAAGCCGCATATACTTCGTAATGCAGAGCAATAATGATGTAATTGTAAACTCGATTAAATGCGAGTTTAATATTTTGAAAAAAAAGTGAAATGTATTTATATATTTTGCGTGATATTTCTCCTGTACTGTTATGATTATATGCATATTTCTATTATTATTGAAATGTATTTATATATTTTGCGGGATATTTCTCCTGTACTGTTATGATTATATACATATTTCTATTATTATTGAAATGTATTTATATATTTTGCGTGATATTTCTCCTGTACTGTTATGATTATATGCATATTTCTATTATTATTGAAATGTATATTTATTTCTATTTGAAATGTATATTTATTTTATATATATCTCCATAATTGTGTGTATATATTTCCTGTACTGTTATGATTATATGCATATTCCTCAATTATTATTGAAATGTATATTTATTTTCTATATATTTATAATAAAAAGAATGATGCAATGTTGTTTTACTTAATTCTAATTGTTACGCCTTCTAAACCTACTACCGGTATTCTAAACCAACTTTTAAGAAATATAATAATGTATACAATGGTATCGCTAAAAAGTGGTATCTGGCAACTCAAGCCAGTTACGCCTTCTAAGCCAACTGGCTGATTAGGAGTCTATAATAATGTATACAATGGTATCGCTAAAAAGTGGTATCTGGCAACTCAAGCCATTTACGCCTTCTAAGCCAACTGGCTGATTAGGAGTCTATAATAATGTATACAATGGTATCGCTAAAAAGTGGTATCTGGCAACTCAGTCTTCGATTAGAATTAAATATATAGCACAAACTGAATACATGGCGCTATCTGGCAACTCAAGCCATTTACGCCTTCTAAGCCAACTGGCTGATTAGGAGTCTATAATAATGTATACAATGGTATCGCTAAAAAGTGGTATCTGGCAACTCAGTCTTCGATTAGAATTAAATATATAGCACAAACTGAATACATGGCGCTATCTGGCAACTCAAGCCATTTACGCCTTCTAAGCCAACTGGCTGATTAGGAGCCTATAAAACAACGCCTACTCGGCTGAAGTCTTAATATGCACTTGGCTCCTGCCAGGTGAACACCTCTCCTCCTTTCTCTCCTCCTTTCTGGCCCTTTGGAGAGAATAGCTTGGGGGAGAACTCCACCTCCAAGTTGCATGCCCCTTGCAACCCCGGTTGGCAACAAAGGGCCCTTTGGGGGGTATTTTTTGGGGGATTTTTTGCAACACCCCCACCCCCCTTTTCAACAACCCCCACCCCCTTTGCAACATTACGTAATCACTTGCAACATTCTTGCACTCTAACCTTTTGCGGCTATACTACTACTTTCGTGATATATTCACATCTTCAGGGAAAAACAAGAAATAGGAAATAGTTTCCTATTTCTTGTTTTTCCCTGAAGCTGTGAACATATCACGAAAGCGCTCGGATTTCGTGTTTCTTTTTCCTTTTCTCTGTGGTTGTTTGCTTATTAATAAGATCACGTGTTGTTCTGTGATTTTAGTATATATATATATATGTATATATATAATATATATATATATTATGACAAAAACATTTTCTTTCTTAAATAACTCTGTGAAAATATAGTTATATTTTTTGTTTTCACTAATTTCATATTTTTCATTATGAAAATGATGATTGCAAAATCTTCTCTCAATAGATAAGCTGATGATGTTATTTTAATTTTTTCATAAGATACAAATTACAAATTGGAGGGACTATGCCTATGGCTTAAAATTATAGGCATTCACTATCACTAAGTTACATGTTCATTCACTTGTGCACAGTATGTAATATATTTTCACACGGTATGGTAATCTGTAATGTCGCAATTTTTAACCAATAGTGCATGAGCTTTCTTAAGTTTCGTCACTGCTGCTAGATGCACAATAATATAGTAGATTATTTAATTTATACTGTATTGCCTTCTCATACGACCAATAAGTTTTGAATTATTTTTAATATATTTTGATACAACAAAAAGAATAAGATATTTGATAATTTGCTAAGTTTTAAATATAAGTGCCAGTGACGCTTGTCAGTTTTGTGCTCCGTCTTACTATCAAATTAACAGGGTTTAAAGTCAGTGAACCGGTATGTTACCTACACAATAAAATTTGTAAATGTGCCAAGATTACCCACTTACAATCTTATTAGATGGTCCACAATACTTAATTAATAATAATACATATAATATATCCTCAGAATTTTCTAGCGACATCCAGCACTACCTTCTTGGACCTATTAGATATGAAACAGTGACCTTGAAATAGCGGGCATACGAACGAACGAGCGAGTGAGCCCTTTAAAATTACGAACGAATGAACGAACGAAACGAATGAACGAGTGAATTTTAACTACATAAACTGTTCAAAATATTTTCAAAAGGCCAGGTAAAGGCTCTGAAATCTTAAATGAAAGACCAAGCAAATAAATAGGTTATATTACTTTAGATATATTTACAAACTTACACGCTTACATGATTTAAAGGGACAAGGAGTGGGCACTCCTTTTAGCATCCCCATCCCGTTCCCCTCCCCCGCCTACCCCCACCATAATAGTAAAAGTTTTGACGGTGATCGCGGGAAATGTATGTTTCATTATGGTATAATCGTACAATGACTCCGCGTGTATACTTTTTGTGTCATAGTTAGTAATAGTTACATAATTAATGTAAAAAGATGCCTGAGCATCGAACCGTTGCTATCCCGAGCATGATTTAATTAAAGGGACGAGAAGTGAGACCCCTTTCGGCGTTCCCCCCCATCTCCACCCACAACCACCCCCACCAGCTATGCTCCCCCGCAAGCTGTTACAGATACAATGGGGTCGTCTGCTGTAAATCTTATAGAAAATCCATTATGTTTTATATTTGACAAAGTAGATCATATTAGGTCAGACCTTCTTGTATCTGTCTGTCATGATTTTTATGATTCAGAAAAAATAGAACATACGAAGGTACAATTAAACACTGTTCAGTGCTACCCTCCCAACTCGTAGAGGTAATTCTAGAAACGAGAATACCCTGAAAGACATTATAAATAAAGTGTCGACCCTCCGGGATAATGAGAACAATATTACCTTTTACGCAGGGCCGTTTCCTGGCATAAGCAGACTAAGCGGCCGCTTAGGGCCCCGCTGCTACTAGGGGGCCCTAGACAGGCTCCCAGGTCATACCTCAGTGGCCAAGAATAGAAATATAGCTGAAGTTATTATTAATATTATTGTTATTATTATTATTATTATTGTTGTTATTATTGTCGTATTAATTAAAGTTTTTGTATGAGACAAATGTGAAAAAACGGAGACAAACGAAACGTTTTGGTCGTTATGTGTAAATAACTATTGTGAGATCTTATTTCTATATTATTTAACTTTATTTTTACTATATGCTTATACTTTCCTACATGTTTAATCTTTCTAGTATTGTAAAACATTATTTCACTAATTTACTAATTATTAGATTTTGTAACACTTTAAAACCTAGGATTATTTTCGTTATGTTTTCAAGTTTATTAATTCTTTTCTCATCTTTTTCAGATAATGTGAATTTTGTTGGTTAAAACCTAAATGGTCTGATTATTTTAATGTATTTGATTAACGTTACAATTATAACAATTATTATTATTATTATTATTATGATTATTATTATTTAGCAGATTAGTTGTGGTTAACTAGATGTGACTTCGTGCATCTTGGAAAATGAAACGACATTATCCATCAGGAGCTGAAAAACGGAAAAAGAAGAAAATAGAGGAGGAGAAGCTTTCCAGTAGTACAGGTGAGATGTGCCACTTGTATATTCTTATGATTACAGTTCAGGCAACTAGATTAGGTAGACCACCAAGCTAGGCTAGGCAAGTGCTCAGGAATCGTGTAGAGTAAGCTAGTCTGTAATATTTATAATATTTCGAAATGTGAAATTTAATGGATCTGTAGCTGGTTTCTTCTTGCTACTACTTGTATTTGCCGGGAAGAATGAAGGATACGAGAGGCAGGCTATCTCTTTGTTGGGTATTTCTTCCAGGGGCCTCTCGTGTCCTCTTCTCTCCCTGTCGTTTGGGAGGTTGGCGTCTTGAAGAAAAAGCCGGTCGCTTTCAGAGTTTATTGAGTTCTTGGTTCACACAGATCAATTACACAGCTCAACAAAAAAATTTTTTTGTTTCGTTGCCAAGGAAATTCGTACGAATTTAGGGTATTTTGGGGTTGCTGAATTCCAAAATGAAAGTAGTTTTTCCGATTTGGCTCTAGTTCTTGAGATAATGAATACCCTCAATTAATAGGAAACGTAACCATAACGCGTGCATATGGGAAACTACCGGAACATTCTAGATGGTGAGACACGCGAATATTCTTAGTGTTTACTCCGCGATCATTCTAGAATATTCCCCCTCCTTATATAAGTCATCGGCCACCCAACCAGTAGTCAGTTGACAGTGTGGTTAATGTGAAAGGTTTCAATCGATACAAGAAACTCAAGTGGGATTATCCCAATTTGGAATCATCAAGGCGACCTGTGTCACACAGCGAAGACGTTCCCATACCAGTGTTTACCACACTGCCCGACCTTCCGTTGTCAGAATTTGAAGAAATTCAGGACTTAGGTGGTAGTAGTGGAAGTGACTATGAAGGAAGCATTTCAACACCTCAGCAGTTCTCCCAAGACGAACTCAATGATCTGATACGGGACCTCAGTCTGTCAAAATCTGCTTCAAATACATTTTTAGATCGTTCCCTGGACTAAGTATGGAAAAACTAAAAGCTGGAATCTTTGATGGCCCTCAAATCCGTACACTTATCAAGGATTCTAATTTCACAAAATTTATGAATGGTGTTGAAGCTTCTGCCTGGTGCAGTTATGTCTCAGTTGTCAAGAACTTCTTGGGTAACCACAAAGCAGACAATTATGAAGAACTGGTGCAAAACATGCTCACAAACTTTGAAAAGTTGGGTACTAATATGAGCATAAAGGTACACTTTCTCCATAGCCACTTACACAGATTTCCGGATAATCTCGGTGATTTTAGCGAGGAACAAGGGGAGAG
This sequence comes from Bathynomus jamesi, assembly GCA_023014485.1. Classification (NCBI taxonomy): domain Eukaryota; kingdom Metazoa; phylum Arthropoda; class Malacostraca; order Isopoda; family Cirolanidae; genus Bathynomus; species Bathynomus jamesi. Next base: position 50,184 of record JAJOZX010002233.1, read on the forward strand.
GTTTCATCAAGATATCAAGGTGATGGAGGAAAGGTATCAAGGCAGATGGGACAGACACATGATGGCAGACTATTGCTGGAACCTCCAACGTGATTGTCCTGATAACCCACATAAAAGAGAATTGTACAAACAGAGATTTACTATACATTAATTGTAATTATGCGAATCAGCTTACTGTGTTTATCTGTTATTATACCGAATAAAATGCCATTATGTATTTCATGTGTTTACTTTTGTATGATTTGAGACAATTTCAATGCGATTTGTAAGTAGGCTCCGCCTGAACATTACATTTTTTGCATTTTTACGTGTTTTCAATGGGTACCAATTATCTCATAAATTAGAGCCAATCTAGCAAAACCGATGTCATATTCGGAATCAGCACCACAAAGTTACCCCAAAATCACTCTAATATGATTGGCAATAAAATGAGTGTTGACCAGTGTTATCAAACAAGATAAGAAAGAGTATTTTAGCAAAAATTAACAGAATATGTAATGTTATGCTCTTCTCAGGAGCACTACTGAAATATTTGGAAAAGCCATCCTCAGCAAAGCCTGATAAGCATCATGAGCCAACAGCAGGACCATCCTCTATGCAACCTCAAACACCAGTAGAAGTAGAGCCTGATGAACCAACAAGTGGCCCATCTTCTGTTCAGCTTCAAACACCACACACAGGCATTTCTACTGAGCAACAAGAACCAAGATCTGCTCCACCGCTTGATCCGTATGACTGGCCAGTTGTCCTGTCAGATGCCTTGAAGACAGATCTGGTGTCTCGAGGACCATTTCAAATCAGTCCAGCTTTCACATTCCCTAAAAGAGAGGACGGTAGAAGCGTTCATCATCATTACATGTACAGAACATTAATTAATGGGGAAAAAGTAAAGCGAAGCAGTTTGATGTGGCAGTCAACCTCCTCACAAAAACAAAAGACTCACTCACCAGCTACAGAAACACAGGTTTTGTTGCAGCACAGGTCGTAGCTAGGGACATATGTGAGGAAATGAATGTGGAGGCTGTGCTGAAGGAGAAGATGCTCAGATCCACAAAAAAGCACTTTGCTTACGAAGCTCCTGACGAACCATTTACAGAAGCCTTAAAGATGCTGGAAGTCAAATTTTTCAATGTGGTGGTGGATTGTGCCATCGGGTCACTAAATGAGAGATTCAAAACATTAGATGATGTGAGGAACATATTTGGGGTTCTCCTAAACTTCACCACAATGAAAAGGAAGACTTGTCCTGCAAGTGTGAAAAGCTCTCTAAGATACTGAGCTCTGGAGCTGACTCTGACATTGATGGAAGAGAAGTGGCCCTCGAAATTAAGAACTTGCCGACTTTACCTTCACACAACATGACTGCATTGGAGTTTCTCTCCTTCATTCATCAGAAGCAACTGGAGGAACTATACCCCAATCTCTGGGTTGCACTAAGAATTGCCTGCACTATACCTGTGACAGTAGCGTCAGCCGAGAGGAGCTTCTCTAAGATGAAGCTAATCAAGAACTACCTCAGATCATCAATGGGGCAGGATCGCCTCAGTGGCCTTGGCACCATAAGCATCAACCAGGACGTTGGCAGGGAGATTTCATATGATGATGTTATTGATGATTTCGCCCAGAAAAAATCTAGGAGGCAAAAATTTTGAAGATACAAACTGTTCTGTGTAACTGTTAGCTATTACACGATTGTATCGTAGAGTTAGTAATTGTTTGGTAGTTGATAATTGCATTATTTTTTTATACATAGTTCTGTGTCATTTATTCTAAATAATGTATAAGCTAATTTTCAGGAATTTCATGGAGTATTTTTTCTGTTTGTCTTCTGAAAGTACATATTTGTTGTTTTGGACATAAATGTTTCATTAAAATTATTTCATAATTGTTTTTTATTAACACAGCCATTTTTTGTATGTGTGTGCTGAGGTGATGTAGTAAGGCGTGAGTTGGTGGATGGAGGGGTGGGGCCTCAAATGGGTATACTGCTTAGGGCCCCCTAATGGCTAGAAACGGCCCTGCTTTTACGTTACTAACTTCCTTAGAATTCCTGTAATCTCTATGGGTAACGTAGACGTCTCGGTGCTCCTCAAACAGTATAATGAGGTACAAAAGTCGATAGTTGAACTGAAATACCAATACGTGGTGTCAAATCGGAAAACGCGATTTCGCTAGAACAATTCTGGTCAGAGTTAGATGCGTTGAAAGAGACGCTCCTCCCAAAGCCCAGTTACTCGGAAGTAGGGATGGAAAATAACCGAAAAGTGTAAAACCGGTTTTCACCCTCGCTCTATTCTTAAAGCCGGTTTTTACTGGTTTTCACCGATGGGATTCTGTATGCTTTTTAGGGAGGTAAATGATCAAAATATTAAACAGAAATAAGGTTTTAATTGATTCAATCAAGTATGTGTAACATTTGAATTAAAAAGTTTATTATCGAACTTGATTTTTGAAATAACACTTGAGAAAACAAAGCATTAAGTGTCTGATCTGACACTCTTGATCGAATCTTTGTGACGAATAAACCAGCAGCTGAAAACACTCTCTCGGACTCTACGCTGGTGGCTTTTATTGTAAGCAACGCCTCGTACATTCGATCCAAATTTTCGCTTCTATTCAAAGTAGCTTCAAAATATTTTAATTCATTGTTTACGTCAAAGGTTTCAGAAGAATCTTTCTTGGGTTTCATTTTCAGTTTGTTCATCTCACACATGTACTCGTTCATAAGTTGATCGTCATCATTTACTTCACGACCTGAGCTGCATTGTGAATCTTCGAGTTTCGAAGCAATTGATTGGACTTGGTCGTCTGTTTCTGAAATCTGGCAAGCTTCTGGAAAAAGCCTCTTAAATGTATTATCCGCATACTTCTTAAGTGCTTGTCTTGAAGGAAAGAGGAACGGTGCTGATGATTCATTTTTCAAGACCTCGGGATTGTGGAGAAAACTCAACAAGGCGACAGCTTCTTTTTGTCTTCTCGATGAGTAGCGATCAATGAGACACTGACGTGGCTCAAAAGCTAAAGGATTGATTTTGCTTTCAAATTTATCCAAAATGAACTTCATGGAAGATTCAGCTTTGAGCAAATTTGCATCTTCGGAACAGAGTCCCTTCAAAACAATTTCTAGTGGACGAAGCGTGTCAAAGAGGCTCTTTAGAGCATTCCATTCTTCATCTGAAATCGTCTCTGTTGAGCGTATCACTCTGAGGGCCTTTGGAATGCAATTTTTTAGTTTCAAAAATCTTTCTATCATGGCCAAAAGACTGTTCCACCTCGTTCTACAGTCAAGGATAAGCTTCATTTCCTTTCCATTAAATTCATCCTTTGACAAGATCCTGCAATCTCTCATTTTTCAAAGGAGACTCGAAATATGCGGCAGATTTTTCTCACCTTATTTATTACTTTTAAGTAATCTTCTCGAAGTTTTGGAAGAACAATTACGTCATCTATGTCGGACTCAAAAATTGTATCAGTACATAAAATTTCACACTCATCTTCGCTTAACTCATGTGCAGAGTGTTCATCTTCTTCGATGGCTTCATCTTCAGGGGTAGGGTCACTTTCCCCTTCAACTGAATTTTCAGCAGTTTTTGAATGCAAGATATCCGAAACCGCGAGATGTATAGCATGTGCAATGCATTGCTGGTGATCAGGTACTATTTCTCTTCCAAATTTGACCATTACTGAGGCACCGTCGGTGGTGCAACCCACGATATGCTTATCTAGGTCCAAGCCAAAGTCTTCCAATCTTTTCCTAACGATTTCAGTAGTTTTGGTGCTATCGAGAGAACCATTTATTTTCATGAGACCGAGAGACCACTGTTGATTTTCATCATGAACATTAATATTAATATATCTTTGCTTTTGCAAATATGTATACTCATCCATAGTTAATGAATAGCGGATTCCTTGTCTCACCTGATTCTTGAAGTAGTTGACCAATTCATGTTTCTTTTTCTCATAAAAACTAAGCACCATTTTTTCTAACACCATTATGGGAAGTTGGATGAGGCTTGTCGTATTTTATCTTTCTTAGGCTTTCTTGAATGAATTCACTTTTAGCATTTGATTGGAAACTTAGTCCATCTACACACGCAAGTTTCGAAATTTCATCTTCCATGGACTTTTTTTGCACAAACTCTTCCACTGTTCTTTGTTTCTTCAATGGCTGATTAATCTGGTCGATGTTTATGCCATGAATATTTTTCATGTGGGATGATAAACTTGAAGTAGAACCTCCACAACACTTTAAAACTTTGTGATATGTCATACACTCTGCTTCTTTATTCTTACGAGTGAAATGATACCAAACATTTGATTTCTTTGACATGATGGAGTATTAAATCTTAGAATCTTAACTGATCAATGTGCAATCACCCACATAACATTCAAGACTGAAGCATCAATTATTTACATTTATAAACAAACAAAAAACGATACGAAACGATGCAAAACGTAATTACTATGTTTTTAAACGTTTGGAAACGTTTGTTTCATAGAAAATGGACCAAAGTGATCGGAGACTTGCGCAAAAATGTGAAAACCGGTTCTTATCGTCGGTTTCGGTGATGATTAAAAATGTTCATCACCGGTTAAAAACCGGTGTTTTAAAACCGGGTTCCATCTCTACTCGAAAGTAGTTCAGCAAGCCAGATCTCCAAGAAGCGCATCGGGCAGCGAGGGAAACGAAATCCCCGCCTCCAACTCCCCCCTGAAGGTGGGGTGGAAACGCAGCATGCAGGGGTAGCGGTCAACCCCCCTCCCGTTCAGGAAAGGACCCCTGCTCCCGATTTCACAAAGAGGAACAGGGACGGTCCAATGCCGAGAGACGAGGCATCATTGCCCTCTTCCCTGCCTCCCACTGCAGAGGAGAGGTGTTCGATTACGCCTCACTCGGAGCGCAGTTCCCCCCCCCCCCTCTCACCGAAGAAGGAGGGGCACGCGCGGCCGTCAGGTTATAAACACCGCTAACAGACCCTCACCAAGCCACAGAGTAAAGGAGGGGCCTCCTATCCCCCAAAGGTTGTGCCACCCATCCCCCAGGCAGGCGAACCCTGCCTCAGGGAGATCTAGGGAGGAGGACGACGGGTGGGTAACAGTTAACAGGCGCCCTTCCCGAAGGTTTCCTCAACCGGTCTCCGCGGCGGGGCCACCGATGGGGAATCTCACCCTCTTTGTGTCGCGAATTCAGCTCTCGAACGAGGCAAGCGATATTCGACACATGATGGAAGAAGTCATTGGTGAACACAGTATATTGATAGTTAATAAACTAAACATGAAATCTCCATATTATAACTCATTTAAAGTAATAATTAAAGGTGTAAATGCGCATTTCAACCCGTATAATATGAGTCAATGGCCAGACGGTATTATTGTTAAAGAGTTTATTCACCTTTCCAGGAGATTTGATAACAGGCAAAATAATAATAACAATAATAATAATAATAATAATAATAAATAATAGGCGCCTTAACGGTAATGCCTGAAAGTTGTACTGTGTAAAATAATAATAATCTTACTAATAATAAATTCTCTATCAGTCATGGCGGATAACTTGTTGAAAATAGTCTCATATAATGTAAGGTCAGTGAGGAATTCAACTGTAGATGTCCATAAAATCTGCGACAGTGCAGATTTGATACTCCTGCAGGAGCACTGGTTACCTAAGCAAGAGCTAAAATTCCTCTCTACCATCCATGATGACTTTATGTACCATGCGTCATCAGCAGTAGACTTGTCAGATGAATTAATGTACGGTAGGCCTTTTGGTGATGTTGCTTTCTTAATAAGGAAAAATTTGTCAAAACATATAAAATTTTTAAGAAGCGATAATGTAAGGTTGTTAGGCATTGAATTACAAGTGAACAATGATTGCATATTAATTGTAAACTGCTATTTACCATATAACAACGGCAGTAATCTAGATGAATACATTGATTTGCTGTACAAAATTAAGTCATTATCAGATAACCCCAATTATTCTCACTGTATAATGGGGGACTTTAACGCACATGTGAACTCGGAATTCTTTGTAGAATTGGGTAACATGTGCGAGTCGGCCAATTTAAGTATAAGTGATGTACATGTATTAGGAGTAGCCAGTGGTAATTTTACATACGTTAGTGATATGAGTGGTACCACCAGGTGAATTGATCATTGTCTCACTAGTAATAATCTAAAGGATCGAATTGTTGGAGTTCATATTCTGCATGATTTCCTTCTTTCTGATCATAGACCATTAGAAATATTAATTAACGTTACCAATTTATGCGCAACACGACTAATAAGAACTCAATAGGTAAGAATAATCGCGTCGATTGGTCCAATGTTACGATGCAGCAGAGAATAGAATACAAAGACAGAACAAGTCACCTCTTTAATAATTTAGAAATTTTGCACCTTGCCTGTAATAATCCTTGCTCAAATGATTCCCACTGTAAACTCATAGATAGGTATTATAGTAAGATAATATCCCTGTTAAGAGAAGCAGGAAGCCTCCTGATTAGATCTTACAACTATCATACTAAAATTATTCCTGGATGGAATGATTTTATTGCCCCCCTGAAGAGGGAATCGAAAGACGCCTATGATTTGTGGGGCTTTCATGGTAGACCCAGATTAGGACCAGTATACTTGAATATGTGTAGAAGTCGGGGTCAGTATAAGGAGGCCATAAGGCGATGTAAACAGGAGGAAGAGTCTATTCGAGCATCAAAAGCCTGTGAAGCTCGCATAAATAACGATAATAACAAATTTTGGAAATTTGTTAAGAATCAAACGGATGTAAAAAATGTCCTCCCTCCGACAATCGATGGGGTGTCGGGGGAGGATGAAATTGCAAAGCTGTGGAAAAACCACTATTCTAACATTCTTAACAGTGTGAGTAGGGATAATCTTAAGATAGAATGCAGCGAAACAATTGTGGGAGGGACAAGGGAAGATACTTTGATATCATTTTCTGAAGTAAAGAGGTTAATTAAAGAGTTAAAAACTGGTTCTGCGTCAGGGGTAGATGACTTATCGAATGAGCACTTAAAATATGCAAATGACGTAGTATGTCTGCATATATCATTGCTCCTATCAGCCATGCTTGCTCATAGCTATATCCCTGCAGAGTTCATGAGGGTATATACTGTATCTTGCCCGCAGCCCCTGGTCAAAAATAAGTACGGAGACATTCTGTCCAGCAATAATTACAGGCCTATTGCTGTCGCTTCCTGCTTCTCGAAACTACTAGAAAAACTCTTGTTACGCCGATTAAATGATTTCTATGGATATCTCATAATCAGTTTGGCTTTGTTAGAAAATCTAGAAGAGGAAGAACCATTGTTGTCCCAAGGCGATATGATGACTAAGCTGATTGATGCAGCATTGCTTGTATATATTAAGTTAAGGTGTATATATATCCATCTCATAATTGTAAGGTTAGTGAAAAATTAACTTAATTTAGAGCTAGCATTTTTGGGCTCTTGTGGCATCATTGTTTGGCCACTCTGGTGGCATCATTTTGGGGCGCTGCGCGTCCTTTCTACTCGTTTGTGGAACGTCGTACTTACAGGGTGTGGTCTTATAGAGAGCTGTCTTGCAATTCAGTTTGGTTGTTTAGATACAAGATTGTTGCATCGTGCAATAGTCCAGGTTGTGTTGTTGTTGCAAGGTTGAGAAAGAACACCATAAATAGTGCCCCTTTTTATCTTAAATTCATACAACTGAGGCCTAAGGTAGGCCCACATCGAGTCAGCAACCCTGAGGTAGGACCTAATAGGATCTCAAATCCGTAAGTTTTAATTTTAGCCTAACTTGGGCTGTAGGTTGAACTGGCCCTTTAGAACTTGGCCGTTCACGGCTCAGCTGGGATTTTGAACCCAACAAATAAATAAATAACAGGCTTTAAAAGGTCCCACTCAACTGACCTGTGTATCTATGTACTTAAAGAAACAATATCTGAATACATTGACAACAATTCAAGTATTTATAGCTGTTTCCTAGATATAAGTAAGGCATATGATAGGGTGAACCACATTATTTTATTTGCAAAACTAGAAGACAGGAAGGTTTCCATGTACATATTAAATTTATTGAAATTTTGGTATTCCCACCAATCTTTCACTGTTAGGTGGGGCAATGTACTATCCGAGTGTTTTGGCTCCTCTTGCGGGGTGAGACAAAGCTCCTTGCTCTCCCCTATGCTGTTTAATGTGTATATATCGACGGATTAATTGCTTCACTTAATGAGGCAAACGTGGGATGTTGTATAGATAACACAAGGATAAATAATTTAGTTTATGCCGATGATATGGTGTTAATTTAGTCCCTCTCTTAAAGGTCTGGATCGGCTACTAAAAGTCTGCGAAGTGTATTCGCAGAAACATGATATTCTTTTTAATGTTACAAAAACTAAGGTTATGCAATTTCATCCTAAAAGCTGTAATCAGCCCGCTGATATAAGGTTTAAAATGAATGGTGAAGTAATTGAGGAAGTACAAGAGTTTAAGTATTTGGGTCAAACTATTACCAGCTCCTTGAGTGATGACTCGGATGTAAGAAAACAATCTCGAAGCCTGTGTGCTAAAGCGAATATGACCATAAAGAACTTTCGATTCTGTACAAGTGAAGCTAAAGACACTCTCTTTCGTACTTTCTGCAGTAATATATACGGACAGCAACTGTGGGTGAATTATAAGAAAGGTTCTGGTAGAACTCTAAATTTGCTGTACAACAGGTCTTTTAGACTCTTACATAAATTACCCCCGAGATGCTCAGCTTCGCAAATGTTTGCTACCCGCAATGTCCCGAGCTTCCCGGAGGTAACAAGACGTGCTCAACACAGTCTAATGCAAAGAATTAAAAAATCAACCCGATCATCCAAGCTATCCACGAGTCCTGCCATTTATCCTCTAAGCTATGGACTTCTTGGTACGAAAACGTCTGTCTGTAGCTCCACTTAACTTCGACATTACAGTATTATTTCTAATCAATTGTATATATTTCTATCCTTAGCAGTGCTAAACCTAAGGATTTTTTAGTGGGTGGGTGATTTCACAAACTCGTCATTGTGATGTTGCATTAAAATACACCTTTTCTGTATTGTTTGTACAATACAGAAAACTTTTCAACCTAACAAGTTTATAGTCCAAAATTTTAAGACTACACAAGTATCCACATAGGTACAAACGTCGGTACTGAATATCTTTGTAACCAGTAACAGCACTCCCAGTAGGCGATTGCAGAATCGGCTCAGCATTTAATTTGAAACATTTTTAAAATCTTGTCTTCTTGACATCATCAGACTGCATGTAAATTTTGAGAAGTGAAATACATATTACATATTGATGAAAACAATATCTGCAAAATTAAAACACAACTGTTCAGTAAAACAATGGGTATCGTATAAGAAAATGCAATCAATTAGTAAACTGTATTTGTCAGACTAAGAAAGTTTTTTCAACATATATACCTACATTTTCATTTATAATTATATTCATATTGCCTCCACAGTGACAAGTGAACAATAAGTCATTCAATGAAAAATAATGGCAGTTAAAAATAAGCACAAAAATACAAAAAAATTGCGAAATTATTCATTACATAGATGCACATAACGTATGTAATACATCATTAATTTATCATCTGTCAGTAGTTATTACAGTTAGCTATTGCTTAACGCGAATTCATATTTCACAATTTCAGAAAAAAACGAGATACAGTGTAATCATTAGCGGTAAATTTTACAAGAAGACAATCTTTCAGTAAAGAGAAACATATTCCTAATTTTCTTGCCTCGTTTAATACGATTTTAAGTTACACGGTGGTTTTCAAGAGTGCTCGTGTTACGCGAGAGCTCCCTAGTATGTGAGCTCAATTAGATATTTCGCCATTACTACGGAAAAACCTTTTTACAGCTGGATTGTTTTTATTGGTTGATGTTTGTGGCTCTTTGTATCGTCGACGCTTAGCCTGAAGAAATTTTGCTACTGCTGGACGTGGATCAAAATTACCTGCACCAACACCATTTAACGCAATAAGCAATCTGTTGTTGGCACCCTGCAATGACATCGCAAGCCTTCTGTCACTACGGAAAATATTATAATGCGATACCACTCTTTCTACTGCCATTGAATGTAGAGCTGCAGTGAGAACAAGATTCACGAGTGCTGTAAGTGGAGAGTCAGGATTTTTGGTCACAGCTTCAGAAATACGTTTGAATTTCGTGTTGATTTCTTCATGTTCGTTCAACCTCGGATTGTTGATAAAAATATCAATACAATCGTCAGTAAGTTTCATAGAGTCAAAATGTCTGTTCATTTTCCGAAGAAGAATGTTAGCCTTTCTGGCCATAACTTCAGATGTCGAATTAAAAACCTCTTAAATTTCTTTTAACGACGCATTTGCTCCTTCGTCCATTCTCTTTTGCAAGAAATTCTTAATTGACTCAAGTGTCTCATGCCTAATAGCACTGAAAGAGCGATTTGATAACGTGACGAACTGATTAGAAATTGCTCTTCTTGCTCTCCTTCTAACTGCACCTGTATCTTCTCTTACCTCCTTATGTTGATCGCCATCCGTTGTCGGTTTACTTGTTCCTGCACCTTCGTCTACATTTCCCAATTTCTCCTCCCAACCACCGATATATGGTTTGTCCACCATCGTCGTGATACGCTCGATGTATCGAGTTTGGATTGTCGGAATATCGAACAGTATTAGGTCTGTTTTTTGGAATTCCTTTTGTAGACAGGCAAGGTGATGAAGAATGTCAGCCATTAAACCAGTCAGTCTATATTGCTGACCTCCTGCCTCCCACATACGCAAAAAACCAGACGTCTGTTGCTTAGGGATTCTATCGTCAGTGGTGGAGATGTTTTCCCAGAAAGCAACACATGCTGGCAGATTGTTAAGTAGACTGATGCACATTGCTTGGACATGTTGGGCAAATCGTACTTCTGGTGGATTAATAAACTGTTTGAACGTCAACCCTAGTTTTTTGCATTAAATTTTCACACGCTTGGTACGGACAGAAGACACATGAAAATATTTAACAGTATCTTTCACCTGGGAATACCATCGCTTCAATTCAGGAACAGTTGTGATTAACTCGTGAAACGCCAAATCAGTTCTATGGCACACACACCATATGCAAGGAACCAGCCGTTGTAGTTCATCATTCAGTTTCTTCCACAACCCAGAATTGATACCGGTGTTGGCTGCTTCACCATCAGTTGTAAGGGATAACAGCTTGTCGAAAACAGGTGCATTGAAGTTAATTTCATTCATGTTGTCGCTCTCGGTGTCGTCATCATCGCTTGAATCTTGGCCTTCTGGCGCTAGATTATTATACTGAAATGATACATCGCCAGGCCTCTCTAAACTTCTACCGAGAGCCTCTAGTAAGCCATTAGCTCCTCCTTCAACAGGCTCCACAGCTGCGAGAAAACGTGTAGTAATAACGCCATCTTTCACCAATCTTGCAGTCACAAACTTAATGCCTAGTTGTTGACGATCGCATGATCCATCAATTTGTATTCCTAAAGCATCGCATTGATTTATTTCTTCAATGAGATTCTCCTTAAATAACATCACCAATGCATGACAACATTTCATAGTAAATATTTGTCGTGCGATAGTGCATATCTGAACCTGTGGGTCTAAATGGTTCCATGTTGCAATCCCAGTCTTGAGAAAACTTCTGTACAAGTTGGTCGGAAAAGATATTACCTTCTGTTCGTGTTCCCGTACTGGATGCATAAGGTACACTTCTGTTCAATGAAACCTTCTCAGCATCATCTATGAAACTGCAACAAACATTACACTTAACAAACAATCGAGTTTGTCTTTTATCCTTGTTTTTAATTCTTGTAAGAACCGAATCCGATGAATACATGTTCAACAATCTGTTAATATTAAGAGGTAAGCCCATATAGTACGATGTGGAACCAGTAGAAGTGGAAGATGAATTGGCCACATCCGCATCTTGACCAATACTTGAAGCTGAGGTCTCTAGGTATGGACATTGAGAAGAGGCTGTATTTGAACAGTCAGATGGCATAATTGAAGAACCTGTCAACCCTGTATCACTGGCCGTTGTAGATGTCAATGGTCGTTCATTAGCTGTAATTCCAACAGACTGAGGTTCTTTACTATGTGTTTTATTGTTCAACTTGAAAAACTAAATATGTCCACTGAACCAACAGAATCATCTTTTTTAAATTTTTTACTAGACATTTTAGTATTCAAATGCAATCTGTAATAGACAACCAATATTATTGATGTATGAATTTAATTTAGCATAATAAAATGAATTGGTTACTAAAACATAGTAAAAATATTTTTAGTAGAAATAAAATAAACAACAATAAAGTAAATTTATAGCTAATTGAAAGAGCAATGAATATCGATAAAAATTTGATTGGTTTCAATAATCTGATATGCCTATATAAACTATAAATATAACCTATATAAACTGTAAATATAACCTATATAAACTATATAAACTGTAAATATAACCTATATAAACTTTATAAACTATAAATATAACCTATATAAACCCCCCACTATTATTTAATAACAAATATTAATAGTGTATTAGTCTTGTGTATTAGTAATTGTGTATTATTAATAGTATTAGTAGTAAATATTAGTCTTGTAGGTTATCTCCCCCCCCCCCCACTATTAATAACAAATATTAATAGTGTGGGGGAGGGGGAAGATAACCTACAAGAAGCATAAATAAAGTATTCAACAATTTTTAACGAAAAAATAATATACATTTGTAGGTAATAAATACCATGTAATATTGTTTATATATAATCTCATTATGTATGAAAATAAAAATTTTGTGATAAAAATTACGGGTAATAAAACAACCAATTATTATATTTTGAACTAGGTAAATAGAATAAAATAGGATAAACAGTATGTAAATATACAATTATGCAATATAAAAAATTGCCACTGTAAAAGACCCAAACACGCATTCATGTGTCACTTGCTCAAGATTGGCATAATTAGGCCCTGTAGTTGTAGCTATGCCTACCTGCTACCTGTATATCAACCATTATGTAATAGAGTCATGCAAATGAGTACATAAATGCATAATTGCATTAGAATAAATAATTTCAATCACAAACATAGGAAATAGGTTGTTTCATATTTGCTTCAATAGTCAAAGTTAGGCCGCCATCCATGATTCCATCACATTACAATTATATACCAAGGCAGCATTAGCAAGTCAATATCTTAATACTGCAATATAATATGAGTAAAATTAAATTATGTAATAGAACTTATAGAAAACAAAGTTATTTATTTACCTCTATCCCCTTTAAAAGCACTTAAATTAAAAGCAACAGAATTGAACAGATCAAGCTGGCTATTTCACTCATTGCTTTAGTATTAGGGCCAGCATGATGAGTCTTGTTTACAACGGATTTTATGGCAAATGCCAAACTACCGGTTAGATTTATAGCTAAGTTGGCGACTTTGGCTGTATTCTTTTGGCTGCTTTATCCATGGATTCGACCGAGTTTTTTGTAGGTGATTGAATACAGTATTATTTTGATTTTTTAACTGGGTGGGTGAAATCTATTTAGTGGGTGGGTGAAATCCTTTACTGGGTGGGCGATCACCCACCCAGTTAACCGGTGGCGTACAAAATACCTAGGCCCAAAATAGCTAGGACAATATAGCTAGTGTCAAAATAGCTAGTGCGACAGAATAGCTAGTGCGACAAAATAGCTAGTGCGACAAAATAGCTAGGATCATGAAATCTTGTGAATATGTTAAAACCTGTTAATATTAAAAACCTTGTAAGGGCTTAATGAAAACATTATACATCTATATTTTATTATATTATTATATGCAATACACAGTTAAAATTAAAAATATTATAATATTGTAATTTATTTACAAATATTTATTTTATTATAAAACTAGAGTATATGCAATACACAGTCAAAATTAAAAATATTATAATATTGTAATTTAATAAAAACATAATTAAACTGTATGGTAATTTATGGGCGCTAGGACAGTTTGCCTACGGACAATTTGCCTACGGACAGTTTGCCTACTGGACATTATGCCTATGGACACCATGCCTACCGGACATTATGTCTAACGGACATGATGCCTAAAGGACGACACGCCTAACAGACGCAGCTTATTGAGGCATCGATTTTATTCCATTCTATTTCATTTTATTTCATTTTCATATATTTAATTTTATTTTAATTACATTTATTAGAATTTTAACATAAATAAAAAAGAATAAAATTCATGTCTAAAATGGATTTTTTTAAAAAGCATATATAAAATAACATCTCCTTTGCCGGAGATATAATAAGATTTTAAAAAATCAGTGTAGAAGGAAAATACATAGTGAGGCAAGAAAACATTTAAATGCAATGAAACCAAAAAATCAATCTAGAATGAACGAACATAGTCAGAAATTCTATAAATTGTGAGCAATGCCACGAAGATATTCAAGAACCGGGGTGGTGTCATACTTCTCCACGAGGTTCTTCAGGCGCTGATTGACATACTCGTACTTTTTCTTGGTTGGTGGCAAAGCAACTCCAGCGTTGGCTTGTTCAATAAGGAGTTCGTTGTCGGCTTGCTCTTTACGCAATCGGTCTACAAGTCGACACAGAGTTGGGTGTGTAATGGCGAAGGCTCTGTGCCAGCCCTCTATCGAGTTGTTGGTGCGAGGTAAGTCTTGTACAACTCTTTCATTGACATTCCAGAGTTCTTGCGGAAAAGCAGGCCGTCTTCTTCGTCATCGCTGCAGAATTCCAATCCACGTAGCCTCGAAATAGGTTAGAAAATCTTCCAAGATCTCGTCCGTTTCCTCGTCAAAAACAGCCGTAAATCGTTCAAACGTGTTGCTAACATCTTGAAGAGGAACAAAAGCAAGCGCTTGAAGTGATTTAATCAGCATTGCATTTTCGGGGCATGCAGCATACCAGCTGGCAAGTCCTTTGGCTTGAATTCTTCGCCACACACATTGTCCAAAGTGAAACAGACAACCACTGATTTGACTCTGTGGAAAGTGTCTTTTGATAGAATTCAACGCTGCTCTTTCAAAGTCTACCATCAGGGATGCGGGGTTTAAATTTCTTTCGTTCTTGAGGAAAGTCCATATTACATCGTAGGTAGCTTCGTTCTTATGCTTTGTGACACAGAACACCAATGGCACTGTTCTTGATTCAGTTAGCAGGGCATGAATAGTGTAGAGTTGGAAACCATCAGGGGCCGAATCAAATGTTCCATCGCAAAACCAATGTAATTTGCTTTCAAGAACATCAAGGTTTTTCGAGGTTGTCATAATCACAATTTCAAGATTCTCGTCTTCGTGTGCCAGAAAGGGCTCTCCTCTCGTCGTTACTTTGAGTTCGTCGGTAATTATATTCCCATCTGGTGCGCTTCTTTGTCGTCGCACCATTCGTGACAGAGTCTCTTTTTTAGGTAGGGCTCCAGCAGCGTCCAAAGGAAAATGCGTTGTTGCATTTTGTATAACAGATGTTGTGCACTCGTCCGACGACCTCGCTCTTTTCTTGATTGCATCAACTGTCTTTAGGGCGGTAAGTCTGGCGGCGCTCGGAGGATGGCTGTGTTCCGTGACAAGTCCTTCTATCACGTCGTTTCTCGTCTTCAAGGACGCATTGCACTGTTTTCTCTTCTCGCATCGCCAGTATGTGTAGCTTCCACTCGTTCTGTTAATTACATACGCATGACCTTGGTGGAGTAGTTTTCTGCCTCCTCTTGAAGTTGCGACGAACTCCATTTCGATGGGAATCAGATAGTTACAACAATATAAAAATCCGCGAACATAGCACAGTTATTCAACACTTTGAAATAAAGCTTTGTGGAATAATTCCACACGACATACAGTGTTCCCTCACAGCAGAGAAGGGAGGGTAGTGAAGTCTGTGACCTGTCCTGCTAGACTGACCACTGTGGTCGTTGGAACTTCCAATGTAAACTATTGGTAAACTATTGACGAGTATAAGTGCAATTCAGAGCCAATTTTGAATTAATTCTTTTGCATGAATCTGAAGTTAAATAAGTTAAATAAGTTAAATAAGGTAAGGATAAATATACCACATAGGCATGGTGTCCATAGGCAAACTGTCCAGTAGGCAAACTGTCCGTAGGCAAACTGTCCGTAGGCAAACTGTCCGTAGGCAAACTGTCCGGCCACGTAATTTATGTTGTAGGTAACTCCACGCAAGAATTCTGCGGTCGTTATTTCGTCCTGATTGTGCCGGGCGATTAGAGTTTTTAACCTTGCATTAACTTCTCTGGTTTTCTTCTTCTCAATAGCCACTTGTTCCGCTAAAGATGCCTGCAAAGTTGTTCGTTGAATTCCCTCTTCTCTTTGAATGCCTTTGAGAAAACGCCACATGGAAGGGTGGGCGCTATCATACATTGTTTGGATGGCTCTGTGCCAACCCTCGAGTTTATTAGTTGTTTTTGGTATGCCTTCCTCTGCTCTTTGTCTGACGTTCCACATTTCATGAGGAAATAAAGGTGTTCTTCTTCCTCTTCTGTGCGGCCTTCCTAGGTAGTTGTCTTCGAAGTATGCATAGAGCTCTGCCAATTCATTGCCCATCTGTAACTGTTCTCGTTCTTCATCCAAGGCTTCAAAGGCTTCGCTTGTCTACTCAGGGTAAAGAAAGGCTAAAGCGGGAAGCATTTTGCAATAAAGGCGGCAGTTGCTGTCAGTTGCGTAGCTGTTTGTTAGACCAAGGTTTTGGATTTTTCTCCATACTGATTGTGATAGATGGAAGAAACATCCCTGCACTGAGACATTCGGAAAAACTGTTGTGAATGCTCTAATTGCTGCTTGTTCAAATTCGAGAGTTACTATATCAGGTACCAGATCTGGACGTTGGTCTTTGAGAATTTGAAATGCTCGCTGATATGTTTCGCTTGCCTTATCCGGTAGTAAAATGTAAACGCATGGGAACAAGTAGTCTCCTCTTATCGCGTGTACTGTATACAGCTGATAGTATAATTTTGGAACGCCTTTGAATGTACCGTCACACATCCAATTTGCTGAAGCTGCGAGTTGGTCTAGCATTGCTCCACTGGCAAACATGATAATTCGTCTAGGTTGTCCAAGATCGTCATGTAATAGAAACCGTTCTTGTGTCTCGCCAATGGTGACAGTTCGAAATTGTTCCGGTATTACGAAATCCTCTAATGAGTCTGGATCAGGAAGGTAGTCTTGGTCCCGACGTTGTCTCTTACGCTGAATGCGTTTCACGAGTGCCTTTCTTTTAGGCAGTCTCGTCAGTGCTTCCTCACTGGGGCCCAGAACGATGTCACTGATAATTCTGCGTGGAGGAGCGGTGGATGCAGCAGCTTCGGCACGCATTTTGTCCATTGCAACAGCGAAATTTTGATGTGCCGGATCTGGAGCATGGTTATTAGGGTGGCCCACTTTTCAATTTTTTTTGAAAAGTATAGGTGATCGTGGTTTTTCCCATTATTTGGCACTATACTAGCACATTGGTACCATTTTTACAAAAATTGATCAATATTTAGGGGTCTCGCATCGACCTTGAAATTACGTTTTTTTTTTAAATGCGTACTTTTTAACTTTTTACTGAATCAAGATAAATCATTAAGTAGGGATGTTTTCTGAATCCTCTTAATGAGAGAAGTCGTTTGGTGTTCCTGCCAATGTCATACGACTAACGGTTTAAAGGTTGTGCCTGTATACAGGTAATACCAATGTGCTAGTATAGTGCCAAATAATGGGAAAAACCACGATCACCTATACTTTTCAAAAAAATGAGTCAGCATACCCGGGCGGAATGTATAATGTATATAGGTAATTAGAAAATGCACTTTGCCTGTGCCAGGTACCTAACCTATTTCTTTTTTTACAGATCATAACATTTTGAAATTCTGTCTGAGTTCCTCATCCTTTGTCATGGACAAATCGATGGCAACCATAACTGGAAGAACTCTTGAAGCTACAAATAGAGAGTCATCAAAAGGAAAGGCGAAAATAACATCGTTACCTTCTCTAAGATCGGCCTCGGAAATTTTTTTAGTTGGCCAACCGTCGTCCTCCATCAGTGGTAGCAAATTGCCAACAACACGGCAGGTTTTGTAATACTTCTTCAGTGTTATCCAGTACACTGCTAACATGAAGGACGCATTCAAAGAAACCGTAAACAACGTCTTAAAGTTTTGGAACATGGCCCGCATTAAAACAATCACAAAGCTCAACTGCGAACGGAAGCTAGAGGCATTGTGGAAAGAGTGGCACTTACTCCAAAAGAGCAGAAAACGAGAAACTGACGCCGGAGGAAAACGGCAGAAGTTTTCGGACAGTGTGGACAAGCTGTGGGATATCGGAGCATCTGACGCTGTCGAAGATATAAAGAAGAATCGACTGCTGTCCGACAAGGACAAGAAAGAAGACATTGACTTCTACCTCGATCAACGTGGTCCTCGGGTGGCAACGATGAGCGGGAACGATAAAGTTTTCGCTGTAAAAAGAAAGCTACAGGAAGGAAGAAAACGTCCTCGCCAGGAGCCGCAAACTTCAAAGTGTGCATACGAAACCGGAGATGAGGCCATGGAGAATGATGATACTGGCATGTCAGGAGAGTCGGAGACAGAACTAGCGTTCCTCCTACCGAAAGAGCCAAGTGTGTCTGTCAATCTTCCTCGCCGCATCCTTAATGCACCTGCTGTCATGGAAGTGGCTGATCGTTTCCGCATGTCCAATAATCAGGTGCGTATTGTGTATAGTATTCATCGATAGCGTCAGTTTTAAAGTGTCCCGTAACCCATATGTATTCTTGACAGTTTCCTTTCCACTTTCCATTCTCTACATAGGTAGTAAGCATTGTGGCTGCTATCACACGTTCGGCGGATCCACCAGCAGACCTCAATCAGTTCAGCATCTCGAAAGAAACGGCTCGCCGGGGAAGGGTGTCACATCGCCGTGAAGTGGCGACGGCTGTGAAGGACTCCTTCACGCCACCGAGGCACACTGTTGTCCACTGGGATGGCAAAATGGTCAAGGTCAGTTGATTAAGTTTTTATAGCTATCAATTTAGTAATGAGATTCATGAAGCATAATGTCAATTAAAAAGAGAACTGAATGTGAACAAAAATAGGTTACTTTACAACCATGAAATTGAAATATATGGCATGTGTTTCAGAACTTCCTTGGAACGGCGGAGCACAGAGGGACAACGTTGCAGCCAGTGACGTGTGATAGTGGTCAATACAATGCAAAAGTGATTGTTTAAGTTATTGTTTCTTTCTTCCTTATTTGTCTGCTGATTTTTTGAAAAGTATAGGTGATCGTGGTTTTTCCCATTATTTGGCACTATACTAGCAAATTGGTATTACCTGTATACAGGCACAACTTTTAAACCGTTAGTCGTATGACATTGGAAGGCACACCAAACGACTTCTCTCATCAAGAGGATTCAGAAAACATCCCTACTTAATGATTTATCTTGATTCAGTAAAAAGTTAAAAAGTATGCATTTAAAAAAAAAAACTCGTAATTTCAAGGTCGATGCGAGACCCCTAAATATTGATCAATTTTTGTAAAAATGGTACCAATGTGCTAGTATAGTGCCAAATAATGGGAAAAACTACGATAACCTATACTTTAAAAAAAAATTGAAAAGTGGGCCACCCTAAATTGGTTATGCTCTCGTCCTATCTTTACTTCACTGGTTTCCCTGTAGTTGACGGCTGTTATAATAGTTCCTCTGCAGTCTTTTTCTACACACCGCCAGTTCTGAGTTGTTTTGTTTGTTGTATTTTTTCTGTATATGTAACCATCGTAACATATTTGATCTCCTTTTTGTGACGTTATAACATTCATTTTGAAGGGTATATTTGCTATAAAAGACAACAAATTTTGGATATTTTCCGTTTGACTGCCGCCATTGAAGCATAAGAGGTGAGTGCCCCCAGCCTTCTTTACTTAGCCTTATAAGGCTAACTAACGAAAATATCACGACCTAACCTAACCAATCGTTAGGTCAACTGTACGACCTTGACGCCTGGTTAGGTTAGGTCGTGATATTTTTGTTAGTTAGCCTTATAAAGAATACAAAAAGTTTAATTATGTTTCAATGGCGGCAGTCAAACGGAAAAGATCCCAAACTTTCACTGTATCTAGTTGATGTGATACTAATTCTTGAATGTCTAACTTCGAAATGGCGTTCCGCGACGAAAGCTTTTTGTGACGTCATTCCTTCTAGAATAATTCTCTCGAAACAGAGAATAAGATTTAATTAATTCAAATAGAGGAAAATATGGGAACAATTCCTGAAAAGTGGGTTTTGCGAATTATCGCGTCAACCTCTCTCCAAAGTTTGCTCCCCAAAATTAGAAAATAAGAAATAATAAGTTAAATTAGTAGATTAATTCTTTAAGAGAGATGTGACAACTAAATATTCCCATAGCATGGCTCGTTGGTAGTTTAACGTTAAAGAAAATTTCAATTTTTCTTAGTTAACATTTATGATTTTATGTTTTATTTTACGCCTAATCGTTAGTCTCAGGGGCTATTCTGTCGCACTAGCTATTTTGACACTAGCTATAATGTCCTAGCTATTTTGTCGTATACTCTGAAACTCCCAGTTAACATGTTAGATTTAGGCCTGATTCTTAGTATATGAACTGTCATTGTATTAATAATATTTGTCATATGGGCTATAGTCTGCCAATAAACCTTTTCCTTTTCCTTTCCTTTCCTTAAATAATTAGAATATGTGTTACTAGTAGCTTAGCACAGAATTTAAATCAGAAAAAACAAAAACAAAAAAAGTAGATAGAAGTATATTAAATTTTCAGACTTAAATTGTCTTAATAGAATATTTAACATTTTCCATATTTTGCGGGGGAACTCTCGCATTCACTACTGGAAAGAAAAAAGGCAAAATTGAGTGGACCTCGTTCTGCTAAATTTTAGAGAAATCTAACTTTTAGGGTGTTTTTTTTTAAAAGAAAATAATTATAAATGTTAAATTTAGCCCTTTATTGCACACGGCTCTTCCCACAGCTGAATAAAATCGTCTGGCATGAGCCATAATAAAAAAGTACACACAAAAACTTGAAATATAAATTTTTTTATCAACAAAATGTGATTAAAATGTTAATTAACGATCTGGTATCCGGCCGGATCATACTTGATATCCGGTATCTGGCCGGATACTGAAAAAGTGGCCGGATACCGGATCGTGATCCGGTGCATCCCTAATATGAACACATTACAATAGAAAATTAAAAAATAGACACAAAAGGAACAAAATGTATTTGCTTTACCGTTTCATAATATATATATATATATATGAAAATTATTTCACGAAGGTAACACGTGAAAAATATTTATGATGAATAAAACCACGAAGGAAAGGAAACACAAAATGGTGCTCAAGCGCTTTCGTCTAATGACATCCTCAGGAACACTGAAGTACATAAAAAGGGTTAAGCCTATATATAGGTTACAGAAAGAAAAAAAGAAAAAAAAAATAAATAACATACATACACACACACACACATATATATATATATATATATACATACATATCTATATATACAAATACATACATACATACATATATATACAATAAACAGAGGAGTAAAAATAATAAAAAATTAAAAATTAAAACCTTAAAGGATTACCAGTGAGGCGTACAAATTTGTAAGGAAAAATATCGATTTTTAGCACAAGATCAAATGGATTATAAAGATACAAATTTATACTGGAACTCTGCCGGGTTTTAACACAATGCTGCCTATGGTCAGGTTTCGATATATATAAAAAAATAAAATGCAAATTAAAAGTTAATCGATTTTTAGCACAAGATCAAATGGATTATAAAAATACAAATTTATACTGGAACTCTGTTCGGGTTTTAACACAATGCTGCCCTATGGTCAGTGCGATATATATAAAAAAATAAAATGCAAATTAAAAGTTAATAAAGTAGAAGACAAGTTTACCAAAGATTTAATGTTTTACCCTTCTTATCTAAATCTTTTTTAAAGGAATTCAACATAACAGGATCGAGTTGAAAAAGACCTTTGCTTATGTTGAAGTTATTTGAAAGTTGGATAATGGCAGACTCAAGAATATTTCTATTAACAATGTTGCTTGAATGGAATAAAACTGAGCATTATTCCAATCAATACAGTGGGCTAACTCTGACAAATGGACAAAAAGGGCACTGGACAACTGTCCTGTTCTAACGGAATATTGATGCTGTTTTATACGTGTGTGCAAATCCTTTCCCGTCTGACCTATGTAAAAGGAATCACATTGTTTACAACCAATTTTATAGATAATGCCTGAATTATTGGTAGGGCTATTTTTTACTATGATATTTTTCACAATATTGTTATATGAAAATACTACATTAATATCCAAAAGTTTAAGTACATTAGCAATGCCTAAAAAGCCCGGGAAAAATGGAAGTACTAAAATATTTTTTGACAAAGTACGAGTGTTAATATTGACACGATAGAAAGTTCGTTTTGCCTTGTTGAGACAAGATTCCATAAACGCAGATGGATAACACAAATCACTTCCAATACCGTTGATTTTTTCCAATTCGGCATCGATGTATTCCGGACATGATACCCCCACTAAGAAGGCCATATTTTCATCAATGTTTCTCCGCGCCCTTAGGATCGCCAGTCCGGAATACATCGATGCCGAATTGGAAAAAATCAACGGTATTGGAAGTGATTTGTGTTATCCATCTGCGTTTATGGAATCTTGTCTCAACAAGGCAAAACGAACTTTCTATCGTGTCAATATTAACACTCGTACTTTGTCAAAAAATATTTTAGTACTTCCATTTTTCCCGGGCTTTTTAGGCATTGCTAATGTACTTAAACTTTTGGATATTAATGTAGTATTTTCATATAACAATATTGTGAAAAATATCATAGTAAAAAATAGCCCTACCAATAATTCAGGCATTATCTATAAAATTGGTTGTAAACAATGTGATTCCTTTTACATAGGTCAGACGGGAAAGGATTTGCACACACGTATAAAACAGCATCAATATTCCGTTAGAACAGGACAGTTGTCCAGTGCCCTTTTTGTCCATTTGTCAGAGTTAGCCCACTGTATTGATTGGAATAATGCTTCAGTTTTATTCCATTCAAGCAACATTGTTAATAGAAATGTTCTTGAGTCTGCCATTATCCAACTTTCAAATAACTTCAACATAAGCAAAGGTCTTTTTCAACTCGATCCTGTTATGTTGAATTCCTTTAAAAAAGATTTAGATAAGAAGGGTAAAACATTAAATCTTTGGTAAACTTGTCTTCTACTTTATTAACTTTTAATTTGCATTTTATTTTTTTATATATATCGAAACCTGACCATAGGCAGCATTGTGTTAAAACCCGAACAGAGTTCCAGTATAAATTTGTATTTTTATAATCCATTTGATCTTGTGCTAAAAATCGATTAACTTTTAATTTGCATTTTATTTTTTTATATATATCGAAACCTGACCATAGGCAGCATTGTGTTAAAACCCGGCAGAGTTCCAGTATAAATTTGTATCTTTATAATCCATTTGATCTTGTGCTAAAAATCGATATTTTTCCTTACAAATTTGTACGCCTCACTGGTAATCCTTTAAGGTTTTAATTTTTAATTTTTTTATTATTTTTACTTCTCTGTTTATTGTATATATATGTATGTATGTATGTATTTGTATATATAGATATGTATGTATATATATATATATATATGTGTGTGTGTGTGTATGTATGTTATTTATTTTTTTTTTTCTTTTTTTCTTTCTGTAACCTATATATAGGCTTAACCCTTTTTATGTACTTCAGTGTTCCTGAGGATGTCATTAGACGAAAGCGCTTGAGCACCATTTTGTGTTTCCTTTCCTTCGTGGTTTTATTCATCATATATATATATATATATATATATATATATATATATATATATATATATATATATATATCAGATGTATCATACTTATAAAGTTATAAGTAATGTCAATTACGTAATGCTTTATTCAACATCTTTTGTAAGATGTTTTATATTCCATCAAAATAACTGGGCTTGTTTGTAAAAATAAATAAAAAAAAATATAAATACATACCTTGTAAAACTCGGATATATATATATATATATATATATATATATATATATATATATATATATATATATATATATGTGTGTGTGTGTGTGTGTGTATATATATGTATGTATGTGCAACCTCCCACACTGACGTCAAATACACCAGATCTCTTAACTAATACTAACCACGATGCCCTGCGCAAGCATTTATAGTCTGCTGAAGGCTTTCTAGAACATTCTGGAAGTTATAGGTTTGTAGCGGATCGACAAGAAATAGACCAACAAGTAGATAGACAAATTCTTCTTCCACGCCTTCATCAAACATTCTTGGAAAACACACGTGGGCAAAGAATCAAACAATGAAGCGTCTGTTCTTCTCCCAAACGCCGCCAAAAGCGAGCCCTTAGCAACTAAAGGACGCGGGCAAGGGGTCTTAAGATTTGGCGCGAAGTCCTACGTCAAAGGAACTACGTATAAAAGTGAGCTTCCACTCGCACTCACACAAACACTCGCTTTCCACCTCCTCGAGCAGATCTCATCACCTCAACCGCCCTCCGGCTTCCCGCCGGAGGAGCGGCCTGCTGCTTTCTTCAAGGCCTACGATTTATC
Organism: Bathynomus jamesi; assembly: GCA_023014485.1. Lineage (NCBI taxonomy): Eukaryota > Metazoa > Arthropoda > Malacostraca > Isopoda > Cirolanidae > Bathynomus > Bathynomus jamesi. Next base: position 74,899 of record JAJOZX010002233.1, read on the forward strand.
ATCAAGTAAGACCTTCTACAGACCGCCTGCAGAAGCAATCCTTCGAAGCCCAACCAGAATCACTTCGGGCCTACGGTTTACAAGGTCAACCTTCAAGTTTCTCTACCGTCTACGAGATATATTCAGCACCTCAGCCCTACGCCTGCAAGATCATTTATAGGCCATCCTGCACTTCGAGAAGTAACATCACCTCAGGCCTACGTTTTACGAAGCCTACATCAAGCATCTCCATCATCTCGAGAGGCTTAACGGACAACGACAACTCGAGCCTACGGTAATAGGTTCCTCTTCGACACTCCTTCAACAGCGGTTTCATCGTCCCGTAAAGATAAGTACATTTCCTCTAAGTAAATCACATGAAGCCTACATTAGCCTACCACCGAACGGTAGGCTATACTCCCAAAGTGAGTAATTAAACGTTCCAATTGACTCTCGTTAAAAGACGCAATAGGCCTATTTTCCCAAGTCAAGTGTCATTCCGAAAACCGTAACTTCGCGTATCATTGTGTGTTATTGTGTTCATTTATATGTTTATGTGATAACTTAATTTCTCTTACTGCGGGCCTAATTCATTTACAGTGTATATTCCCTCAACTATCATTAGGCCTATCCAATAATGCACGTCATTAACTTCCATTATTAGGGGGCCGCATCATTTATTCTGTGTCATTACTAGGCCCATTCAATCATCTAGCGTTCTAGCCTACTGTACTTAATCAGAGTGTCATGTTTTCCATTCAAAGTACCAAACGCACGTGCATTCTTTATATCATTTACGAGGCCCATTCAATGTTCCATGTTGCATGCCATTTACATACCATCAATGAGTATATTACTTATTACGTGTCAATTAAGCTATTAACATTTCATCTTATTAGTTAAGTCTGTCATAAGCATAACGTAAAACTATCAATTAATTACTACTGTCAATTCTTTGTTATACCACAGTGAATAAATAACGGCTTTATTTTCATAATAAAATACAAAACTATAAGGTGTCTTTTATAACCTTAATATTAATTTGCTTAGGCGTAATCCAAGCTGGTGACCCTCGCTGCCATTCCGGTCGCTTCCAATAGTATGGTGGGCCTACTCCATTAGCCATTTTCAATTGGTGATACTTTACATCATAAATTATTAACCCAGCCTATCATTAATAAACAATCAGTCATTGCATCAATTAATCACTAGCATACAATTAAATCATTATCACCTTAAACGGCTAAAAACTAGTCCCACTATAGGTTGTTATAGTTATCGAACAGCATAGACAAATTTAGTAGCACGTGGTAATTTGTCACGAGAGGTTGATTGGTCGATTATAGCGATTTCAGATTCCCACGAGTACGATAAATACACGTACTCGAGTACCGATGTACTCTTTCCACCTCTAGTTATAACTGTTAAACTTCAAACATTTATCGTTATTATGATGATGTTATTCAATTTGTAAATTTTAGTTGAATAAGTGTTTACCATAAAGAAAAAAGAAGCGGTTTTTTAATAATTGTACAAAAATGAAGTGTGTGGCAATCCGTTGCCGTAGAGATCCTCTAAGTCACGTTATTTGCAAAGAGTTATCTCGTCTCTCGGTGCATATAAAGGTGGCACATAAAAGGTAAACTTGGCCAAACCTAACCTAAACTAACTTGTTCTCTCCTCTTCTAACCTCACCTCACACCACCTCAGTTAACCCTTTATGGATGACTGGTACAAATAGGTAACGTTTCAAAACTAAACCTTGCAAACAAATATATCGTTAAAGGGTTAACATACGAGGGCCACTCACTATATTTTGCCCCACCTTTTTTCTTTTTCTTTCCAAGTTTCTTTGTAAGTTTCAGAAATTTTGTACACAAGTAGTTACATACCTTTTTTACAAGTTTTTATTTTTCCACATAGTCTCCATCCTTTTCTACGGCTTTCCTCCACCTCGAAACAAGGGCATTTATTCCTTGCTGGTAAAAGTCCGCTGGGTTCCGCTTGAACCACCTCTTAACCTCCTCAACAACCTCATCGTCACTGAAACTTTCTTCCATGAATAGCATCCTTCACTGGCCCAAACAAATGAAGTCTGAAGGTGCCAGATCCGGGCTGTATGGAGGGTGGGGTAACACAGTCAAGCGCATTTTTGTGATGGCTTCTCTTGTTTGCAAACTGTTGTATGGTCTCGTGTTATCGTGCAAAAGAAGGACATCTTCCAGTTTTCTCTCCGGTCGAACTCGCTTTATAAGTCTCTGGAGTCTCTGTGGGGTAGCAATATATACGTCTAAGTTGATTGATTGTCCTTTCTTCATAATGTTCACCAGAATCACCCCTTTCATGTCCCAGAAGATGGTGGCCATAACTTTTCCTGCCAGAGCTGGGCAGTATTTAAATATGTATTTAAATACATTTGTGTATTTAGAACTGTATTTATAAATACATTGTTTTTCATGTATTTAAATATAGTATTTAAATACTTTAATGAGTATTTAAATACAATGTATTTAAATACTCAAAATATAAAAATGTAAATACTTTTACTGGTTTAATACACGTTCTGTACTAGCACAGTAAGACGCGTCGACAGTGTAGTACAGCATGGTTCATGTTTCAACGTGTCAGTTCAATCAGTTGTGTGCCACTCTTAGTCGAAAGCGGTTGATTTCTTTATCGTGTGCGTGTCATGGCTTCAACAAGCAAATTTGTATGTATTTAAAATGTATTTACAAATGTATTTAAATACAATTGATGTATTTTGTATTTAGTATCTAAATACATTCGTAAAATGTATTTAGTATTTAAATACATTTCTCCCATGTATTTAGTATTTAAATACATTCAATGTATTTATTGCCCAGCTCTGTTTCCTGCAAAGGGAGCCATTTTTAACTTTTTCTTGCGTGGGGAGTCTGTGTGATGCCACTCCATGGATTGGCGTTTTGTTTCAAGTTCAAAGTGGTGTACCCAAGTCTCATCCCCAGTCACAATTCGTGAAAGGAAGTCATCCCCTACTGTCTCGTATCGAACCAACGACTCGGAAGCAATTTCTTTTCTTTAGGCTTTGTGATCTTCAGTCAGCTCGCGAGGAACAAACCGTGAACACACTTTTGAGTATTCCAGTTGCTGAATTATCGTATTCACACTTCCTTCACTAATTCCCAGCTCCAGTGATAGCTCCTCGTATGTGACGCGCCGATTTGATCGAATGATGTTGTTAGCACGTTGCACAGTGTGAGATGTCACAGCCGATGCCGGGCGACCGCTGCGTGGCTCATCATCGAGGCTGGCTCTCCCTCTCTCCGATGATCTCACACGTTTAGACCAGCGTCCAACTGTGCTTCGATCAACAACAGCATCTCCATAAACGTTTTGTAGATGTTTGGGAATATTTCCAACTGTTTCTTCTCTGCGGTTAAGAACTCTATAACAGCTCTCTATTTACGACGCACATCACTGGCAGACGCCATTTTCGAAACTGCGTTAACCATCGGTTTTATACAAGGAGTGGAGGTTCAAACTGGAAAAATCCGATTTTGTGAAGCGCAGAAAGTTCAAACTTAGGGTCCAAAAGACATTTCATCCCCATGGCCTATTATTTAGCTAAGAAAAAAGGGTGGGGCAAAATATATTGAGTGGCCCTAGTACATTCAAAATGCTCAAATTTACATTAAGCACAATTTCATTTCAATTTTGCATGAAAATATTTAAAATTTGTCTAGTTCTATGAATTTCCCCTACAGAAACAATTAACTTCTTGCGTTCATTCCACACTCAGACCGTGTCTGCAAAATCTGCTAGTAGAACAGATGTTTTAAATAAAGCTGTGTATCATCTATTCCATATAGTACTATGTACATTATTGCATCCTATCACCTCGCCGTTATTAGCGAGGTTGATACTACCATGAGTAATATATTTTTCTATAATAATTATAGGTTCTATTTAAACATCTTGAATTTTACATTTGAAAAATATAAACTTCAGTTTGTGATAAACAGTTTCAAATGGCTGAACGAAAGTGAAAGAAAGAACAGTTTAATACAAGTTTCAATACTTTAGGTGTTACATTTCAGCTACATACAAGTGAAGTACTAGACCTAGAAGGTTGAAACTTACGTGATTGTGGCGTGGCTTATCACCACCCTAATCACCGGATTAAATCTATAATTTCCTTTTGATAAGTTGAAGTTTGAAAGGGTTTCGATTAAAGCAAACGCAGTTATTAATCTTTTCATGTAATAATTTGAATTAAAACTATTTTGCTTTCATTTCAATTGAGTTATTATTATGTTGAGCGTCCCTTTGCTTTGTCCGGAGCTATAGGGCGCGTCCCTCCGTGGCCAATGTGGGAATGCATTTTCCTTCGATGTAAGGGCCCTCTCTGCCTTCATGGAACATTGGACCCGTCTGGGGACCCGGCTGATCGCCCGCTTATATTTCGTTTTCTTTCTCCTTTCCCCGAATCCTTCTGGCTTTTTTTTTTCCCGCATTTGGCTTTGTTTTGGACCTTAACTTGACTCTTCCCTTAGACCTTGGGTGAGGGAGGTGGTTGTCCTTCACCCTTGTTGCTTTTAAACCAAACCCAAGCCCTGTCCCTGCCATCTTTCACTGCGCGTTGGATGAGAGTGGCCGCCTTTTAGGCACGGGGACTAGGTATGGGTGTATCTCCCCTGCGTGATACCTATTGGCAGTGGGACCGAGTGTGCCCACGATTCGCCTTTCCCTTCTTGGAGTCGGTGGTGGCTGGATGAGCGCTGTGGATGAAACTACCTTCTTGTTTGCTATGGTTTCTTCTACTCGGCTTACGACCTCTGCTTCTAATTCTCGGACTACTACTCCTCTTAGCATTCGGGTGGTGGGCAACCAGGCACTCTAGTCCTCTACCACTGGAAGACCGCATCCTAATGGGGTTGACCCCCCTCGGGCTGCGGAACTCTCGTGTCCTCCTCGTTCAAAGACTTCTCGTATGTCTTATTTCCGCAAGTCTTCTGACCCCTTCGTAGGGGCAGACGACTCTGACCCTGATTACCCTCGGTTTCTTGTCCTCAGTTCTTCCGACAATCCCCTCCCATCTCACAGCGGAATGTTTTTGAGGTCTACGATGACTTCACTTCCCGTTGTGGCAATCCGCGACACATGTGGCCCCAGAACGATGGCTTTCTTGGTGGAGGTCTCCTCCTGAGCCCAACACCAGAAGGTTTCGTCCCTCTCGACCTGGCTTCTGCTCCCCTGAATTGTCTCCCCCACTCTTCTTTTAACACTTATAAGGGGTGTAGTACATGCTCCCCGCCTTTTGGAATACTCAGAATCGGATCTTCTCACCCGCCTCTCCTCTCAGAAGGTGACCCATATTTACCGCCCATCCCGTATGGTTCAGGGGACAAGGATTCCATCTCCCTTAGTGATCCTGACTTTTGCTCGTTCCCAGTTACCCGAGAAAATTAGGGCCGGTTATCTTCAATCTTCAATATCTGCGCGTCCCCGACACATCGTTCCTCCTGTTCGAATCCTCCCTGCTCCGCCAACTGTGGAGAAGACCACGCTGCCTCCTCTTCCTGTCCGACTTATGTATTCGAACGTGAGGTCCTGTCGGTTCTGCAAGCTGACAAGGTCAGCTTGCAGGAAGCAACGGCGCGCGTTCAGTTCCGATTCGTCCGCCCCGGACTTCGATCACCTCCGTACCATCCTCTTCCACACCCTATCATTCTAGGCCTGATCAGGCCTCATCCACCCGCCCCCCTATCACGTCCTCTATCTTCTCGTCATCTCCACCCTGTTCACTATTCCTCCCGCCCGTGCCCCCAGAACTTCCAGTTCCACTGTCCCCATCTGCTTCACCTCAGTCGCATCTAACTCACCTGCTCACCCTCCTGAAACCATTGCTGACATTTCAGCATACATAACGAAAACCGCTTCCTCTTCTAGTCTCTCCTCCCCTCCGCGCTCTTCTGTTAAACGACCCATCGCCAGTCCCCGGCGTTTGGGTCCCTCTGCCAAACTCCCTTGTTCAGTCCCCCGTCTTCTCGTCCTTTCACTTCCTCTCCTATCAGTTTTCCCCCTCCTGCCCTCATACCCCTCACGTCTACAGGGATTCCTCTCGACTTGCCGGCCCTTCTGAGATCCCCCGCTTCCCTTCGCGACGGTCCCCTCCTCCATTCCTGATGGTGATTATGCAGCCTCTACACTACGGGTTCAAGCTGACAACCATCCTATTCCCCCTTCTCTACCTCACTCCCTCCTTGACCCCCTAATGCCCCAGGCATCTTCTTCACCTCCATCCCGGAAACCGGATTCTCCCCGCCCTGCCTCGTATCCCCCGTCTCTTCTTGATATCCTGATGCCCCCGGCGTTCTCTCCTCCACCCCCACCCCGGAAATTGGACTCACTCCGCCCGGCTTTGCACCCTCTTTCTCATATTCCCCGACTCACCCCTCAACCCAAACCCCCTCAACCTCCTTTTACCCTTTCTTCGACCTCTCCTCTTTAACCTGCCCCCCCCAGTCCCATTTACTCATTCCACTGGTCACTCTTTTAAGTCTCGCCCGATAGCGTCTCTCACCCCCCACCGCTGTTTTCTGCAAATGATGGCTATTATCTTCCAATGGAATTGTCGTGGCCTCCTCCCTAATTGGGAAGACTTCCTTCTACTTAGCAAAGATTTTTCCCCAGTGTCTCTGCCTCCAAGAAACCCAACTTAGGGTTCGCCCTTTGCGACCCCTCCACAGGTTCACATCGTACCTCTCCCCCCTCCCCCTGATGCAGCCCCTCGTGGTGGTACGGCCGTTTTTGTCCGTTCCGACGTGCCGTCTACTCCCCTCCCACTCCGTACCCCTCTCCAGGCTGTTGCGGCCCGGGTTTCCCTTGACCGATTATATTCTATATGTTCACTATATCTCCCCCGTCCCAGGAAGTTTCTGCAAACGACCTCTCCACTCTCCTTTTACAGCTCCCTCCCCCACTTCCTTCTACTGGGAGACTTCAACGCGCGCCATCCTCTGTGGGGTGACACTGTCACCAATCAGCGGGGTGGCGTTGTGGTCTCCCTTCTCTCAACTCCTGTCTGTCTTCTGAACACTGGTCAACCCACAGCTTTTCAACTCCAGACCCGTACGTTTTCCTCCATAGATCTTTCGCTTGCTTCTCCTTCCGCTTTCCTCGATTTCTCCTGGTCTGTTACTCCAGACCTCTACGGTAGTGACCACTTCCCCCTCCTCCTCCGTACATCTCAGACTTCTGACTCCTTTGCTCTTCCTACCCGATGGTCTCTTGCCAAAGCTGACTGGCCGCTTTTCCGATCTGAAAGCCACATCTTTGCAGTCCCGAGTAACTTTCTGACAATAGACGCTGCTTCCACCTACCTTACCGATCACGTCACTTGTGCTGCCCTGTCCTCCATCCCCAAGTCAACATTTCCACGCACCTCCGCCCCTTCGGTCCCATGGTGGACCCCAACATGCGCCTTAGTTGTTCAAACTAAGAAGTCAATCTTTCGTCGTCTTCAACGAAATCCATCCCTTGTCAACACAATAACCTTCAAACGTGCGCGAGCTCAGGCCCGTCGCACAGTCCGTGAAGCCCGCCGCCCTTATGTCTCTTCTCTCGTTTCCCCTACCCCTTCCTTCCTTCCGAATCTGGAACAAGATCCGGAAGATTTCCGGTAAACCCTCCTCCCATCCGCCTGCTGTTTTTATGGTAGACGGCAGTGGCGGCTCGTCGGTAGGCACTGCGGAACTGCAGCACCCCTAAATTTTTTATTTACAATTGAAATAATCAAGAACAATATAAGGATGAGCTCACTGAATAACTTTTTCAATAACTTTTGAAACTTTTATTCATTGCTCAATGCTCATCCTTTTATTTCAGTAATTATTTCAACCCATTCTTAGAGACAGCACCCTTAGAATTTTTAGTCACGAGCCGCCACTGGTAGACGGTAACCTAGTATCGTCCCTTACTGCAGTGGTCGAGGTCTTGGCCTCGACCATTGCCTCCATCTCCCGACACGACCACCGTGATCCCGCTTTCCTCCGACGTAAGACTTTACTTGCCCGCTCCCCTCACCTTTTCCAGACCCCTAATAACTTTCCTTACAACCGTCTTTTTTCCATGTCGGAACTGCGCTCGGCGTTGACCTCTTGTGGCAAATCTGCTGCCGGCCCCGATGACATTCATTTTGATATGCTCCGCCAACTACACCCTTTGGCTCTTTTTTATCTGCTCACCCTTTATAATTGGATTTGGGTTGAGAGCGGGCACCTTTCCTTCCTGTTGGAAGGAGGCAGTGGTGCTCCCCTTTCCTAAGCCCGGCACGGACCCGACATCTCCCCTTAACTACCGTCCAATAGCCATCACTAGCTACCTTTTGAATCTCCTTGAGAAGATGGTATCACGGCGTCTGGTATGGCACCTCGAACGCCACAATATGCCTTCTTCCACACAGACCGGTTTTCGCAGGGGCCGTAGCACCACTGACATTTTGGTTCAGTTGGAGACTGTGGTCTGTCTCTCTTTCGCAGAACGACGTCATATCTATGCAATATTTTTTTATTTGGAGAAAGCATATGACACTACCTGGCGGTGTGGATTTGCCGTAAACTCTACCTTTTTGGTTTCCGAGGTCTCCTCCCTTCATTTCCAACTTTTTGTCTTCTTGTTCTTTTCGTGTTCAGGTGGGTACTTCCTTCTCTTCAGTACACTCGCAAGAGTAAGGGGTTCCCCATGGCGGCATCTTGAGCGTCATCTGCTTCGCTTCGGCGATTGACGATGTAGTGACGACTCTGCCCTCGGGAATTACGCCCACCCTCTATGTAGACGACCTGGCCATTTATTGCTCGGTTCCCGATCCACCTTTCTTGAACGCCTCCTCCAGCGGGCCCTGGACTCGGTCTCCAGATGGGCCACCACGGGTTTCACTTTTCCCCTTCGAAAATGGTGGTGATGCAGTTCTGCCGTCGCCGCCGCTGCATTGCCGTCCCCTCTCTCCCTCTCTTTATGGATCACCACTGCCTGTAGTCCCCGAAACTAGATCCTTAGGTCTCCTTGATTCCCCACCTGAAGTCACTGAAGGCTTCGTGCCTTCAGACCTGCACCCTTTTGTAGTTCCTTTCCCATACCGATTGGGGTGCTGACCGTCACACTAGGCCTGTTCAAAAATCAACTTTTTCTTATTTTCATAGGTTTCTGTACATTTTCCCATACTTTTTGACCTGAAAAAGCCGAAAATCACAACTATTTTGACCTAGGATGTTGGGAAGCATTGCCGCATGGAGCTTTAAATTTTCTGCCTTGAAATCGGCCAAAGCGCCAATTCCGGGGTCCCTTGAATTATGTTTTGCACTTTAACTTTTGATCTAAACAAGATAGAGCAACAAATTAGGTATCAAATGAAAGAGCATAAAATTAATAAATAATAATAATAATAATAATAATAATAATAATAATAATAAATAAATAATAATAATTAATAATAATAATAATAATAATAATAATTATCTATCATTTTTCAGGAAACAACAGAAACTCAATCAGAATCTAGAAAACCATCTACAAGTTACAACTTCACAATGGCATTAAGCAAGGAGCTGAGGGAGCTCCGTGGGCGCACAGTTGATATCTCAGAACCTCCACGTACTGTCCACAGGCAGGTGTCAACTGGGCCATCTACCAGATCTCTCACTGAAACTTTCCTGGTTGGATACCCTTCAGCTTTTATCAGTGGTTCCCAGCTTCCCACCAACAGACAGGCGTTCCAGTATTTCCTTAATCTTCAGAATTTACCGGAAAATGCAGGGAGGCCCATGGTTCAAGACCTTGCATATGAAACAGTTGAATCTATCATCCCATTCTGGCAGATGGCTAGGATCAAGACAATGACCAAGTACAACGCAATGAAGCTGTTCATGAAACTACATGAGAGACATCGTGCTCTGGTGAAAAGCAAAGGAAGATCAAGTAACCCTGGAGGAAAAGGAGGAGCATTTGTGCTGGAATTAGACAGCCTGTTCGATATAGGAGCTCCAGATGCAATCCAGGAAATACAGAACAACAGACTGTTATCCAGAGAGAAGAAAGATGAGGATATCAGGTTCTACGAAGACCAAAAGACTGAGAGGAAAGGTCATATGTCTGGTCATGACAAGATTTTTGAGACAAGATCCCTGCAGCAAGCAGCGAGGAATGAAAGACTGCAGCATAGACAAGAACAAGGTAAAACTAATTACTGTGAACGTCACAAAAAGTTTTAAGTTTTACTCCATTGCGATATTTAGCATGTACTCAACAATTACTGTCTTAACATGTTGTACTATTTTACAGCTGCAGCAGAACAAGAGGCAGTTGTTCATGTGGATGACATTACCTGGGGTGACTCAACTGACAACGACGCTAACACAGAGGACATGGATTACCATCAGCCTCGTCCTGGATGTTCTCACCATCAAGACACTGTGACTAGTGTGACTTTGACGTTTCCAAGGAAGGTCATGGAATGTGATGTCATCTGCAATACAGCTGATCGTCTTGGTTTATCAGACAATCAAGTTACTGCCATGGTTTCTGCCACCTTGAAAGCTGGAGGGGCTGATCTGGATAACTTCGTCATCTCAACCTCAACAACACGTCGCAACAGAATGCTGTCCAGGTATAATATCAGCCAGAGTCACATGTCCAAGTTTTGTGAAAACCCCCCACAGTACGCTGCCTTACACTGGGATGGAAAGTTGCTCAAAGATGTCTTGGGCAGTGAACCTGGAAGTACCTCAGAGACTTTAGCTGTGCTAGTGTCTGGTCCACCTTCATACACTGAAGGAAAGTTATTGGGAGTACCTGTCATCGACAATTCTTCTGGCACAGCTCAGGCTGAGGCTTCAATGGATTTACTGGAGACATGGGAACTTACGGATAATGTTACTGCCCTTGTTTTTGACACTACATTCAGTAACAGTGGAGTTCACAGAGGAGCTGCCAAACTGCTAGAGAAAATGCTGAACAAAAGGGTGTTTTATCTGGCCTGTCGACATCACATCCTGGAAATCCTACTAGGAGCAGTTTGGGAGAAGCTGTTTGGGAAGGTGAAGGGGCCAGATAATCCCTGGTTTGAGCATCTGAAGGATGTTTGGACGGACTTGTCCAAGGAAAACCCAAAGATGCTGGCTATCAACAGCAAATGGCTGAAGGAAAAGAAGAAGAACAGTGAAGAAATACTCCAAGACATTCTAACAGCAGAAAGGCTTCCAAGAGCCGACTACAGGGAAATGGCTGAACTGACAGTCATTGTTCTTGGAGGAACGCCTCCTCGAGGTATTCACTGGAGTCGACCAGGCGCCATTCATCAGGCCAGATGGATGGCCAGAAACCTGTACTCCATGAAAATGCTGATGTTTGCAGATCAACTTGAGTACGACGAAGACACTGTATCAAAGCTGGAAAGACTCAACACCTTCCTTGCGCTGTTCTACACTCCTGTATGGATGATGTCAATGTCTGCTGCAGATGCTCCCGTAAATGATCTAAGTCTAATCTAGGACATGTTGAAGTACAAGAAAACTGACCCAGAGCTTGCTGATGCAGTACTTAATAAGATGGAAAACCACAAATGGTACCTGACGCAGGAAGTCGTGCCATTTGCCCTGTTCAGCAGTAGATTGAGTGACACATTGAAGCACGACATTGCTGCCCAGTTACATGCCACTGAGAAGCCAGACAGCTTCAGAACAGGAAAGCCTCTATTCCAGAGTGTCACAGCTAAGACCACCCTGGTTGATCTCATTGGCCCAGAATCACATTTCCTGCTGGACACACTGAACATTGGATCCGAGTGGCTTCTGGAACCTGTCACGTCTTGGCCACAGAATGAGGACTACAGAAAAGCGTTGGACTATGTTAAGAATCTGAAAGCGGTGAATGACATTGCTGAACGTGGTGTCAAGATGATGAGCGACTTTGCAAATGTCATAACAACAGATGCCAAGCAAAGGGACTATCTCCTTCAAGCTGTGGAGTTCAACAGACGCCGCTTTGACAGCTTCAAGAAACAAACTCTCAACAACTGACTGTGTAAATGTCATTATGAAATTAATCATCATGTAATGCTTTCACTTCTTGATCGATTAGACTTGTGACAAAATGTTAATCTCAAATTTGTGTCATGAATAAGGCGCCTTGTCTGCCTTGAGTGTGAGAAAACGAATTTTGTGATATTTCTGAAATCTTTGTATGTACCAATTTGCCATTTCTTGTTCCAAGACTATCATAATTGTATAAGTTAGAAAGAGGATTAAAAACACTTTAATTTGGTGCCTATTTTGTTGCTCTATCTTGTTTAGATAAAAAGTTATAGTGCAAAACATGATTCAAGGGACCCCGGAACTGGTGCTTTTGGCCGATTTCAAGGCAGAAAACTTAAAGCTCCATGCGGCAATGCTTCCCAACAACCTAGGTCAAAATGGTTGTGATTTTCGGCCTTTTCAGGTCAAAAAGCATGGGAAAAAGTACAGAAACCTATGAAAATAAGAAAAAGTTGATTTTTGAACAGGGCTACCGTCACACCCTTTGGTGACTCTACCACTCCTTAGTCCAAAGTAAGTTAGATTATGGCTATCAGGCCTATTCCTCCGCTCCTGCCTCCGCATGCTGGACCCTATCCGTTCCCTGAGTGTACGCATCAGCACCGGCGCATTCCGATGATCTCCTATTGTTAGTATGTATGCGGAATGTGGCCCTTTCCCGCTGGATGTCCACCGCACCTTAGAGGGCTTAAAATACCTCTTTCGCGTTCGGCAGTTTCCTTCCAACTCGGTCTATCAATCCCTCTTCGGCCCTTCCACTTCGGTTTGCTTTGACCGTCGTCCCATTTGGTCTACCGTACGGTCTACGGATGGCCCCCGTCTTGTCTTCTCTGTGGGTGGAAGGACGAGTACTCCCTTCTCCTCCTTCTACCTTCCCCCCCCCCCACTCCGTATCTGCTCTTTCCCCTCTACTGCACCAAAGTCAAATTTCCACCCTTTTGCTCTCCGTCAATTATTTTTATCCCATTTCTCTACCCATTCTGACTCTATTCCTGTTTTCACTGACGGCTCTCGCTCGCCGTTTGGAGTGGGTTGTGCGGCAGCCTTCCCGTCAGTAGTTCAATCGCTATCCCTTCCCCAGCGGCTTCCATTTTTATAGCAGAGCTCTCTGCTATTCTCTTGGCTCTTCGATTCCTTTCCCAGCTCTTACCTACGTCTTTTGTCATCTATTCAGACTCTCGCAGCGCTCTTGAAGCGCTATCCTCACTCGTCTCCCCGCATCCCTTGGTGAGACAGATCCAGGACTGGCTTGTCCTTCTAGCATCACGTCGTAACCTGGTCACCTTTTGTTGGGTACCTTCCCAGGTCGGTGTTCTGGGCAACGAGTGTGCGGACGCTGCGGCGAGGAGGGTGTCTTCCCTGCCGTTTGATCCTAACACACCAACACACCCAGGGACGTAACCAGGAGTGTCCCAAGGGGGGGGGGCGAACTTGAGCTACGTTCGTCAGGTTCCTTGGTGAATCAGGCGAGCACATACAGTTAGGGGGTCTGGGGGAGAGCTGGAAGCTACTAGGTTCATAAACAACAAACAAAGGCACTTACCGGTGCGTTGAATTAGATATGCTTTAGGGCCTACCATAGATTTCCTGCGTCTCACAAAGCAGTCTACCTAAACTCTCTAACTTTACTAATTTAGAAGCTATAGACATTACCCCTAACTATTATTATTTACTGACAACTTTCTACCCCATTTGTCACCTTAGAAACATCAAATTAAACTTAGCACCAACGATTTAGTCAGATATGAATAACCATGTTCTAGTCCAGCCAAAAACCAACGAACAGCCGCGTTGCTCTGTTTATGTTATTTTATTTATTTGTTGGGTTCAAAATCCCAGCTGAGCCGTGAACGGGCAAATTCTAAAGGGCCAGTTCTACCTACAGCCCAAGTTAGGCTAAAATTAAAACTTACGGATTTGAGATCCTATTAGGTCCTACCTCAGGGTTGCTGACTCGATGCGGGCCTACCTTAGACCTTAGTTACATGAATTTAATATAAACAAAAGGGGTACTATTTATGGTCTTCTTTCTCAACCTTGCAACAACAACGCAACCTGGACTATTGCACGATGCAACAATCTTGTATCTAAACAACCAAACTGAATTGCAAGAGAGCTCTCTAACAGACCACACCCTGTACGTACGACATCCCACAAACGAGTAGAAAGAACGCGCAGCGCCCCAAAATGATGCCAACAGTGTGACCAAACAATGATGCCACAAGAGCTCAAAAATGCTAGCTCTAAATTAAGTTAATTTTTCACTAACCTTACAATTATGAGATGGATATATATACACCTTAACTTAATATATACAAGCAATGCTGCATCAATCAGCTTAGTCATCATATCGCCTTGGGACAACAATGGTTCTTCCTCTTCTAGATTTTCTAACACTCCCCACCGAAGAGGCATTGTTGTCATTACCTTCTGCAAGGTTAGCCAAGCCTTCTCCATGAGGCTGTAACTCAAATGTTTCATCTTGACTATCTGTGTTTTTGCTGATTTCTAAAGCATAGAGTTTTTGTATAGGTCTCTTTAACTTTCCTCCTGAAGTCTTTACCAGTGCAGACCTAACTAAATTGTCTTTGCCAACAAACAACTCTTCAATTATGCCAAGCTTCCAGCATTGCCTTGGTCTTTCATCCCCAATCATTACCACTTCTCCCACCTTGATACAATTTGCATTGGAGCCCTTTACCTTGCCTGATGGGTAATAATTGAGTTCTGGCAAGTATTCCATCTGCCACCTCTTCCATAACTGATCTTGTAGCTCTTCAAGGTACCTGAACCGTCTGGTTAACTCTCCTTGAGTGCTCTGGATAGGCTGCAAGTCTTCTGGCACACTAGGGTTTGATGTTAATCGTTTACCACAAAGAAAATGATTTGGTGTCAATGGCTCTGCATCCTGCATACTGTTGTAAACAAAAGTGATAGGCCTACTGTTCACCATTGCTTCTACTTCACATAAAACAGTAGAGAATTCTTCTTTGCTCAAATGAGCATTAGCTAAAAGTTTCTTTAATGGACACTTTACACTTCTCACTAGCCTTTCCCAAAATCCACCCCACCATGGTGCTCTCTCAACAATAAACTCCCACTGTACCCCTTGGTGTGAAAAGTAGGATTGGAATCCTTCCTCTTTTAGCAAGGACCAAACTTCTTGGAGTTCCTTTGCAGCCTTTTTGAAGGTTTTGCATTATCCGATATGATTTTATTTGGGAAACCCCTTCTGTTCACAAACCTTTTAAAGGCCAAAAGAAATACATCACTACTTAAATTGCTTACCAACTCCAAATGGATTGCTCTGGTGGTAGCACATGTGAAAAGACATATATAACCTTTGTTAGACTCCCCTTGCTCATACACATAGACTGGACCTGCAAAGTCTACTCCCACTACATCAAATGGGGCAGTATAGACACACCGTTCTCTTGGAAGTGGAGCCACCTTTTCATAATAAGGCTTTGCACTCCAACGCTTGCAAACCACACATTTATGCAAGACCTTTTTTACTACTTGTCTAATTTTGGGAATCCAAAACTGTTGTCTGATCTCTATTATCACTTCTCTAACTCCAGCATGTAACAGCTTATGATGAGTATCCAGGATCAAAAGGTCCACAAAGTGTCCCCCAGAAGGTAGCAAGATTGGATGTCTTTTCTCCTCTGGAAGCCCAGAAAACTGTAGTCTACCTCCTACTCTCAATAAATCCTGATCTAAAAACACATCCAAACCCTTGAGAGCAGAATGTGTTGGTAGAACCTGTAATGGATGGCTGGTGAGCAATTCCCTCTCTTCACCAAATTTTTCCTTCTGCACATATACCACCCAGTATTTTCTGGCTTGCTGAATCTCATTACTGCTCAGAATTCCTTCCCTTCTTGTTTCTCCCTTAATGTTGTTGGTAAATCTATATACCCATGCTGTCACTCTTAATCTTTTCAGACTGCTAATGTCCTCAAGCCTCAATATGGGGTCCTGCTGCATAACTTGACAACTGTTCACAGCGCATTTTCTCACCTCACTCACCCATGCTTCTTCAGCCTGGCATTCTCCTACAATAGGCTGATTAGAAGGCCAGTTTTCACTTCCAAGTTTTAGCCACTCTGGCCCATTCCACCACAAACTTGACTGTGCAAGATCTTTCACTGAAATTCCTCGTGTTGGTAAATCAGCGGGGTTTTGGGTGCCTGGACAATGCTTCCATTGCTTGGGATCTGTGTGCGCTTGAATTTCCTCCACCCTATTGGCAACAAATGGTTTCCATTTCCTTGCCTGGCTTCTTAACCAGTGCCAAACTATAGTGGAGTCTGTCCAATAATAGCTTGGAATTTCAGAGAGGGCCAAAGACTTTTGCACTATAACTGCAAGCCGACTAGCAATAACTGCACCCATCAATTCCAACCTTGGAACAGAAAGCCTTTTCAAAGGTGCTACTCTGCTCTTTGAAGCAACCAACCTGCAACTTACTTCCTCTTGCAATGCGCCTCTTATATAAATACAAGTTGCATAGGCTTCCTCACTTGCATCACAAAAGATGTGCAGCTCCAAATTGTCTGGACTATTGTTCAACTCTCCAAAGTACCATCTTGGGATTTCAATGTCTCCAAGATGTGCCAATTCTTTGAACCAATATTTCCACCTTACCACCATATGATCAGGTAACTCTTGGTCCCAACCAAGTCCAATTTCCCAGAGGCTCTGAAACCAAATTTTTGACTTTATCACAAATGGAGCCAGGAATCCAAGAGGATCAAAGACCTTTGAAGCCAAACTAAGAGCTGTACGTTTTGTCCACCTTGTCTCATTCTCAGCCAGCTCTACTAAAGATTTCCCATTGAAGGTAAACAAATCATCATCTTGCTGCCAAACAATGCCTAGCACCTTTGCGTCTATTGCCCACAACTCCTTAATACCAGAATCCTCAATACTTTCTGCTGCATCAGGTACTACACAGGAATGACTCATAAACTCTTGTAATTGCGAATGATTGGTCTGCCATTTTCTAAGCTCCATGCCAGCCTCCCTCATTATAGCTCTAGCCTCCATGAATATCTGTTTAGCCATTTCTGTATTATCCACGGAACACAGCAAATCATCAACATAAAAATTTTTCCTTATGTGTTCAATAGTGTTAGGATAGACTTCAGAATATTTCTTAAAATGGTACTGCATAGTAGCTGCCAACAGAAATGGACTAGAGCTGAGGCCAAACAACACTGACTTCATTCTATATGCTTGAACCTTAGGTTCATTTTCCAACAAGTCTTTCGTATCCACCCACAGATACCTTACTGCATCTCTGTCCTCTGGTTTTAACTTTATCCGCAAAAAGGCTTGCTTCACATCTGCAGTCAATGCTACTCTACCAAACCTGAATCTCAGTAACAAGGAAAATAAATCTGCATTTAAATTTGGCCCAGCATCCAAACAGTCATTCAAGGACACACCACCTTTGTCCTTGGCTGAGCCATCAAAAACTACCCTCAGTTTGGTGGTAGTTTTGTCTCGCCGTACCACTGCATGGTGTGGCAGATAATGTGCCTCCTGGCTCACCAGCTCACCTTGCACCCTTTCAGCATAGCCCTCCCTTACATAACTTAGGATGGCCTCATTGTATTCAATTAACAACAACTCATTTTTTCTTAGCCTGTACAATGAAGTCTCCAACCTCCGATTAGCTAGCTGAAGGTTTGAACCGGGTTTGCAAGAATCCTTCCATGGTAGGCCAACTTCATAGCAACCATCTCTAAACCCAAACCCTTTTTCAAATTGCTCTAAAACATCATTGTTCACTGTACTTGACTGTTTGTCCTTTATGCCAATGGATTCAAGTTCCCAAAACGCTTTCAAATGCCTTTCCAAACCATGGCTGTTCTCCTCAATCTTAACAAAAAGAGCCTTAATTTCCATTTCATTGCAATAGCTACCATGTAGCATCCAGCCTAGCTTACTTTCAATAGCTACTGGGCCTTGAGAAGTATGGACAATATTACCAGTGATGAAGTTCCAATAATAGTCAGCTCCAATCAAAAGACTAATATCTTCTGTTCCTTCAAACGTATTATTGCCCAAATTAATTCCTTTAACTTGCAATTCTTGGACACATGCCATATCTAAACAAGTAGTGACTGGAGCACAAAGTTCCTCAATCTCTACAGCTTGGACCTTGATAGTGGGACTTTGCGGTAACAACCCCTTAACCAAAACTTCTACCTTCTTAAATTTGGTTCGGGTTTGAACGGAACCCCCAAACCCAGAAATTCTTAAATTTTCCCTCCTAAGTTCTTTAAACTTCAATTTTCTGGAAATTCTGGTCTTAATAAAACTACACTGGCTACCACTATCAAACAACACTCTTACAGTAGCTTCTCCCTCATTCCCAATTAATAAGGCTGCAGTTGTTTGCAATAATCCCCCTTTACTTTTACTCCCTTGCATAGCAGTGGCATGTGCCACTGATGTCTCTACTTCTGGGGTAGGCCTACTAGGAGTGTTTTCACACAATAATGGCTGATGCCTACCATGACATTTTTTGCACAAAATTTTAAACTTACAAAACCTTGCTCTATGACCATTCAAAAAACATTTAAAACATGCTGTGGACTTAGTTACCCTGCCCTTTCTCTCCTCAAGGGGTAAAGCCTCAGCCACCTCACATTTATATGACTTGTGGTTGCCTTCGCAAAATATGCATTCCTTGATTCCCTTTAATTTATTCTCAGAGGATGCATGTAGAGCTGACACTGTACCTGGGCTATTCCTTTTTGTGGAAACTTTGGTGCTGTGCCTGCCTTTGTCCCCTTGTTTACCATCCCACTGTGCAAACTCAACTCCCTCTCGTCTTGCTAATTCTGTGCCTAAAAGACTTAACATCTGCTGATGGGGGATGTACACATGTTCTGCAGAGTGTCCCCTACTTAATTCAAGCAAAGTTGAGCTAGGCAATTTAGACTCCAGTGTAGGAACCAACATTATACCATACCTTTCCATTCCTACACCCAAGTTGTCCAGGGACCTAGTTCTAATTTCAAATTCATCATATAACTGCCGTAATTCCTTGACACTATTAGGATTATTAACAGGAGGTATAGCTAAAAGTGCACGGAGGTGGCTTTTAATTAAGATCTCTGGCTTACCAAACCGTTTCTTTAATATATCCCAAGCCACATTATAATTAGCCTCTGTTAATGCTAATCCTGCTATAGTCTTTGCTGCCTCCCCTTCCAAGAGGGACCGCAAATAATTAAACTTCTCCACGGCACTTAACACTTGACTAGAATGAACTGCTGATTGAAAACTGTCTGCCCATCCTTGCCATTCCTGAATACTCCCAGAAAATGTTTTGAGTACAAGCCTCGGTAATTGAACTACAGATCTGTTAACCTTAACTTCACAAACATCATTTGTTGAGTGTGTGTTTCATTATTAGACCTGGTCTCTAACTGTATTGAGCTGCTAAACTCTTTTGCTCGGAGGCCTACTTTAATTATATCATCAATAATCTCTTCAAAGTAAATTATGTTTTATTTTCTATTTCATCCTCTTCTATAAGAGCCTCAATTTTAACATTTACCTCACTTAGAGCAACCTTTTTAGTTTCTAATATGGAAAGCTGCGCAGTCACTAAGCGTAAATCCTCTTGCTCTATGGCAGAATCTATAGTGGCAATGACCTTTGTAATTAGACCTTTGTAGGCGCTTCTCCTTTTTATAAATTTGTTCAATTCAGATGCACTCATCTTCAATGCAAACAACAATTGGGCTCAATACCAAATGAGCTGAATTGGCAGAAATACTTAACCAAACTGATCAAACGCAAATTTTACTTTCAAATAACTGAATTGCTAGGTGGGGTACTAACCAACACCAGTATGGAATACCAAATTTTCCACCCAAGTAACTGGCGCACTGGTCTGCAACCTTCGCCTACGAATAATAAACCAAATTAACCAAACTGGTAAATGTAGGCCAAAAACAACGACAGACAAGTGGCCAAGTTTCGCAATTGGGCAACCAAACTTTCTACCCTGGGACCTTAATTCAATAATAACCCAAAATTAACCAAACCGGTAAAATGTAGGCCAAAACGACGACAGACGACTGGCCAAGTTTAGCAATTGGGCGACCAAACTTTCTACCCTGGGACCTTAATTCAATAATAACCCAAAATAAACCAAACCGGTAAAATGTAGGCCAAAACAACGACAGACGACTGGCCAAGTTTCGCAATTGGGCAACCAAACTTTCTACCCTGGGACCTTAATTCAATAATAACCCAAAATTAACCAAACCGGTAAAATGTAGGCCAAAACGACGACAGACGACTGGCCAAGTTTAGCAAGTGGGCGACCAAACTTTCTACCCTGGGACCTTAATTCAATAATAACCCAAAATTAACCAAACCGGTAAAATGTAGGCCAAAACAACGACAGACGACTGGCCAAGTTTCGCAATTGGGCGACCAAACTTTTTACCTGGGACCTTAATTCAATAATACTCAACCCGTCTAGGCCTAACTTGGGCTACAATTTGCACAATCAGAACTTTGCCGAAAAATAGTCACTGACTCAGTCTTGAGGTAGAATCCGGTTCTGAAGGACCATGTTATTTTATTTATTTGTTGGGTTCAATATCCCAGCTGAGCCGTGAACGGCCAAATTCTAAAGGGCCAGTTCTACCTACAGCCCAAGTTAGGCTAAAATTAAAACTTACGGATTTGAGATCCTATTAGGTCCTACCTCAGGGTTGCTGACTCGATGCGGACCTACCTTAGACCTTAGTTACATGAATTTAATATAAACAAAAGGGCTACTATTTATGGTCTTCTTTCTCAACCTTGCAACAACAACGCAACCTGGACTATTGCACGATGCAACAATCTTGTATCTAAACAACCAAACTGAATTGCAAGAGAGCTCTCTAACAGACCACACCCTGTACGTACGACATCCCACAAACGAGTAGAAAGAACGCGCAGCGCCCCAAAATGATGCCAACAGTGTGACCAAACAATGATGCCACAAGAGCTCAAAAATGCTAGCTCTAAATTAAGTTAATTTTTCACTAACCTTACAATTATGAGATGGATATATATACACCTTAACTTAATATATACAAGCAATGCTGCATCAATCAGCTTAGTCATCATATCGCCTTGGGACAACAATGGTTCTTCCTCTTCTAGATTTTCTAACAGTTTAGCCCTTCGTGTTGCCATTCAGCTTTCTTTTAGTGATTTTTCTCTTCAGTGACTTTAGACTATATACACACGTCACCTCACTCCTCCCATACAAGTTTAGTCTGTTAGGGGGGTGAGAGACCCTAGACGACCTGCGGAGCGGGGTTGATGTAGTAGGAATAGGTGCAACATGCATAGGCGGGCGAATTGAACCATTTTCCAGAGGATCGGTTCTCTCTTCCGGAAGACTCCGGTCATTCTGAAATTCACGTTCCCATATCTGGTCCTGATGGCGTTTAATAGCACGACCATCTTCTAGTTGAGACTTGAAGGAAACAGGGCCCGTTCTCTCCTGCACAGTTGCAGGAACCCATTTTGGTCCAGCCCCATAGTTGTGAATCATAACTGGATCATTAGGTTTCGCTTCTATAACTCTCCCTTTTTTAGTGTCGTGGTGCAACTTCTGTTTTTCCTGATGGCGTAAAACTCGTCGTTGTAACGTTTCGTTTGGACGTAACAAATCGAAAACTGAACGAATTCTCCGGCCAATCATAAGTTTAGAAGGAGACATCCCCATCGTTGTGTGAGGTGTTAGTCGATATTTAAAAAAAAATGTATCCAACGCCACTTGCATTTCCTCCCCACGAGAATGACGCAAGGCCGACTTGAAAGTACGGACCATGTCTTCCTCGAGACCGTTAGTAGACGGGTGAAAAACACTAGACCGGACATGTCTAATGCCATTTAGGTGGACAAAAGAACGAAATTCCTCACTGGTAAAACAAGTACCATTGTCGGAAACCAGGACTACGGGTAAACCCCATCGAGCGAAACACGAACGGAGTATGCGAATAGTAACACCCGAAGTCGTGGAAGTGGTTGGAAAAATTTCCACCCACTCAGAGTAGGCGTCCACAATGACTAGGAAATAGGTATTATTTATAGGACCTGCATAGTCAACATGGATCCTTTGCCAAGGTATAGTAGGCCATTCCCACGGATGAAGTGGACTTTTCCTTGGGAGATCTCTGTTCTCTAGGCAGCTTTGACAGGAACGAACCAATGATTCGAGTTCTCCATCTAAACCGGGCCACCAGAAATAAGCTCTCGCCAGCTCTTTCATTTTTGTTGCACCCATGTGTTCAGCGTGAAGTTCCTTCACTAAATTCGACCTGCCTTCATTCGGAATTATCACTCTGTGGCCCCATAAGAGACAGCCATTTTGGATCGAGAGTCCAGACTGACGTTGATAAAAAGGCTGAAATTCACTCTCATCCTTATTAGGCCAACCAACTGAGCAGTAATGGATGACCCTAGACAGAATAGGGTCTTATTTTGTCCACTGCTCTATTTGTACCGCAGATACTGGAGTGGATTCCAAAAACTCCACCAAGTAAACCCATTCTGTAGGTATAGGTACACATTCATTTGGATTTTCTAAAGGCAACCTACAGTACTTAGTGCATCAGCCGTACCTAGAAGTTTGCCTGACCGATGTACTAAGTCAAATTTATAGGCTTGTAGAATCAGTGCCAATCGTTGAATCCTACCTGAGGCCATAACTGGAATATTTTTATTAGGTGAAAATAAACCTAAAAGAGGCTTATGGTCAGTAATTAGTTTAAATTCATGACACCATAGATATAAATGAAATTTTTTTACTGCAAATACTAAGGCTAAGGCTTCACGTTCAAGTTGTGCATATCGTCTTTCAGTCTCAGTTAGTGTTCTAGAAGCAAAACAGATAGGCCTATCCACACCATCAATGTGGTGAGATAACACTGCCCCAATTCCATAAGAACTGCTATCTGCTGAAACTATGAGAGGAAGTTTAGGATCATAATGCACTAGGAGAGTGGACTTTAGTAGTACGTCCTTGGACGCCTCAAATGCTTCCTTTTGGGTTTTCTCCCATCTCCACTGTTCCCCAGATCGTAATAGCTTATTTAGGGGTTCAAGGAAATTCGATGCATTAGGCAAAAATTTCCTATAAAAGTTTAGGAGACCTAAATAAGCTTGTAACTGTGTGATGTTTTGTGGAGGTGGTGCATTTTTTATTGCTTCTAGTTTATCCACGGTTGGATGAATGCCTGAGGCATCTATGCGGAACCCTAAATATGAAACCTCGTTAGTGACCCACGAACACTTTTCTTTCTTTAGCTTAAGTCCGGCATCCCGGAGTCTTTTTAGAACTGTGGTTAATCTAGTTAGGTGTTCTTTTTTAGACGAACCTGAAATGAGGACATCATCTAGAAAATAAAGTACACCCGGAATGTGACCTAGAACTTGGTCCATTGTCCTCTGAAAAATACCCGGAGCCGATGCTATTCCATAGCATAGCCTATTGTACTTATATAGGCCTCGGTGCGTATTTATGATAGTTAGTTCGTTAGAATTTTCATCTAAACTTAGTTGAGCATAGGCTTGGGACATATCTAGTTTTGTGAAATATTTATCCCCAGCAAGAGAGCTAAATAATTCATCGGGCTTGGGTATAGGGTAGCAATCTAGAAGGACTGCTCTATTTGCTGTTAAACGGTAATCCCCACATAACCGCACTGACTTGTCAGGTTTTAGTACAGGAACTACCGGGGCAGCCCACTAAGCGTGTGTGACTGGTTCGATAATTTTATCTTTGAGCAGCCTGTGCCTGTCAATTTCTAAATCTACCTTCTCCCGCAGTGCATACGCAATTGAATGAGCGTTACAAAATTTCGGAGTTACATTAGGATCTACTTCTATACAGACCTGATGGCCTTTCAGGTTGCCTACTTCAGGCCCAAAAACAGAAGAAAACTCCCTTAACAATGAGTCTATGTCAGACGGATATGAGAGTGTATGCACATCTGCCTGACCCTTTGGCAAAATTTTGTCAATCGGCATTTTCAAAGCATCATTCCAATCACGGCCTAGTAGAGTAGGCCCTTGCTTATCCACCACTAAAAGAGTTAAGGGATGAGACAAAGTTTTCTTGTTGAGTGTAACTCTGATGGATGCTTCTCCACAAATAGGTATTTGTATGTCCCAGTATTTTTTTTAGTATTGTTTTAGATGCATGTAGTTTAGGTGTATTTTTGAAAGTTTTGTCAAAAATTGTTTTGGACATGACAGTTCGGGCAGCACCTGTATCTAGTTCTAGAGGAACTGTAATTCCGTTTAGGCCTACCTCTATAATATATGGGCCTGTATTATCACCACTTTGCTGCTCATAAAATAGGTACTCCGTTCCAATGTTCGAAGTATTTCCCTTTTGAGGATTTACACTAGAAATGTTATAATTAGAATTTTCACCCCCTTGTTTTCTTTGAAAAACAAACTTTAGCTGTGTGGCCTATTTTACTACAGTTTCGGCAAACTGCTTCTTTAAAAGGACAGTCCTTCTTCCAATGGTGTTTTCCGCACCCAGTGCATGGCTTGGAAGGCTTTTCCTCCTGTTTAGCGTTTGAATTAGTAGGTTTAGTCGTATTTGCCGCATACCTTTTATTTGTCTGTCTAGTAGGCTCATTAGGTCTGCCAGGCCTAGAAGATTTACAGCTATTTACGTGTTGGGCTTTACTACTGTGACTGCCAAAAGCTCTAACATCTTTAGCAGCTGCTTCTCTAGCCGCAGCTATTTCTACAGCCTGACTAAATGTTAGGTCCTGTATAGCTAATAAGGCTCTCTGGGTAGACTCCTCTTTGAGACCCATTACAAACCTATCTCTTAGCATTTCGTCTAATTTGTCCCCAAATTTACAAGTACGGCTATAGGCTTTTATTCCTGCGACAAACTCTGCAATGCTTTCATTCACCTTCTGATGCCTCGAATAAAATTTGAAACGTTCATAGATGAGAACTACTCGGGGTTTGTAGTGATCGGTTAGGGCCTGTACCAATTCACTATAAGTGCAAGTTTCTGGTGCTTTAGGAGCAACTAGGTCCATAACTAAGCCAAACGTTTTAGGGCCTATTATAGTTAAAAAGGTAGGTACTTTCTTAGCCTCAGGAATGGAATTTGCTCGAAAAACAACCTCACCCTAGTGGCATAAGCTTCGAAGTCCTCCCCAGAGTCTTCGTAGGGGCTTATATGGCCAATCACCGACATGCTAGAACAAAACCGATTTAGGCCAAATAACGTGAAGTAGGTTAGGTAGGGTTTAAATTTGATCTAGTTACTCCCCAGTTAGGGCTGAATAGTAAATTGTATTAGAGTTAGGGCTGAGAAGGAATTAGTATTAGAGTTAGGGCTGGGTAGGAATTAGTTTTAGAGTTAGGGCTGAGTAGGAATTAGTATTAGAGTTAGGCCAGCGGGACCTAAGCTATAGTACAATAGCTTACCCACACAAGCCAACCAATCGGACGACCCACTAGGCTACATCCAATTTTCCCAACAACCACTTGAACCCAATAAGCCAAATTAAATCCAATGAGCTAAATTAAATCCAATGAACCAAATTTAATCCAATTAACCAAATTTAATCCAATAAACCAAATTTATTCCAATGAACCAAATTGAATCCCATCCTCGTCGCCAAATGTAATAGCTTGGGGTTAGTGACCCCGCTAAGTTACTAGGTTTCTAAACAACAAACAAAGGCACTTAACGGTGCGTTGAATTAGATATTCTTTAGGGCCTACCATAGATTTCCTGCGTCCCATAAAGCAGTCTACCTAAACTCTCTAACTTTACTAATTTAGAAGCTATACAGGGTGTCCCATAAGTCCGGCATCATAGGAGAAATTCATATTTTTCTATTTCTACAAACCATAATTCATATTTTTCTCTTTCTACAGGCCATAATGTCTGTGAGCAAGGAAGAACGAATCGAAATAATTCTACTCATAGGAAATCGGAGTCAAAGAGAGGCCGCTGCTGAATTTAACAGACTGCATCCAGACCGCGAGCCAATAACACAGAGTTGTGTTAGCAGACTTGTTGCAAAGTTTAAGGAAACAGGATCCATAGAAGATAAACCACGCAATGGACCTTCAAGGAGGTCCACTGACGATGATACAGCGACTGCTATCCTGGCTCATTTTAACATAAGTCCCTTCGGCGATTGTCCGCCGAGACAGGAGTGTCGAAAAGTAGCATCCATCGCATTCTTCAGGCTCACAAATGGCATCCATATAAACTTCAGATCCTACAGAAATTAAGCGAAGATGATCCCGACCGGCGGATGGAATTTTGTGAATGGGTTACGGAACAATACATATTGAGCACGTTCTGTAAATAAAAGCTTTTGTTTTGCCTTTTTTTATTATTTTTCCTATGATGCCGGACTTATGGGACACCCTGTAGACATTACCCCTAACTATTATTATTTACTGACAACTTTCTACCCCATCTGTCACCTTAGAAACATCACCAAATTAAACTTAGCACCAACGATTTAGTCAGATATGAATAACCATGCTCTAGTCCAGCCAAAAACCAACGAACAGCCGCGTTGCTCTGTTTATCCCTTCGTGTTGCCAATTTGCCATTCAGCTTTCTTTTAGTGATTTTTCCCTTTAGTGACTTTAGACTATATACATATATATACACACACGTCACCTCAATACGTTTAACAGTATAACATATCTATGAATAACGAAATCATTAGAAGAGATCCAAATGAAACTCACGTATAAGGCAGAAACAGCTAGATCAGTTGAGGTAGAAGAAGCGCACATCTGTAACATATATAAAATTTTAAACAGATAATCGCATGGAAAATAATTTAGCGTCTACTTGACAAAAAAATATGTACTTTATCAAATACACAATTACTTTACTAAATCAAAATTGAATACTTTAGTAAATATAGGTACACCACAAACTCACATACCGCCCACCGTCTGTTTTATTCCAGTAACAAATTGAGTCGTCTCGCATTTTTTCTCGCAAATCTATCCAATATTTTTGACGCATCATCTAGACTCTAGAGTTAGCTTGTCTCTCTCCATGGCGATTAAAGCTAATCCTGTCAGACGATCTTCACTCATTCTATTTCGTAGCCATGTCTTCAAACTGCGAAGGCTTGAAAATGAACGCTCTGGCGCAGCTGTGGAAACAGATTGAACAGCGAAAACCTGCAGTAGTCGATGGACAATTGGGAATGCAATACTATCGCATTTCTCTATAGCCAAAACTGCATCGGAGAGCCTCTCAGAAGGTTCAAAGGTTTTCCAGACTTCGTACCACACATCCCACTCACCAAGGGCTTTCTGTGCTGATTCGTTTTGATGTAGCAATATAGCTTTCCAAAACTCGCATGCTTCTTCTATTTTCTTGGACTGTGCAGTCCTCGTGAGTAATTAATGCAGGCAGGGAGTAGAAAGCCCAAACCCATGGTTTGCGTATTATGAGACGAGAAGCGACGTTCTAGATTTTGATTTTCTAGATTGCTGACACTTGCATTTTCATCGCTTAGTTCTGGTTGATGTGCATTGTCTTCCGCTTGTCTAATAACTTTACAGGGGAGGGTTCTGCTCTATCACTTTCATTGTGTTCTTCAACCGACTCAACTGATTTTCTTTTGGAATATTTTCGTATATCCATCGCAATATTGTATAACGAATTAACGAAGCTTGACCAACATGCAATGATGCAACACGCCCCACTCGTCACACTGTACTATGTTGCAGTGCGTGCAAAACTATGGCACCGAGCTCAGTGTTGCCAGATTTCAAGATGAGAATTATCGTACACATACCCCAAAATTATCGTTTTTTCAACAATATTATCGTACATTATTATCGATTAATATTCTGCATTATCGTACACTTCCATCCTCTGAGATGAATTAAAATCCAAATATATTACTAAACCATGACTGATGTTTCGAAATAAAAATTAAAAGCTCATATTAGTATGATACTTTTAAAGGAGGTAATAGGTAATATGCACAGCTTTTTGAGAAATAGTATCTTATCAGTGGCAAAGTAAGGAAAAATATAAACACAAATGTCATAATGCAAACATATACCTCTCGCAGGGGGTATAAAGGTTATGCACGTTCCTTCTGCGTGTTGTAAACTTTATACTTGGGGTGTGACAGCCCTCCGGTCCCGAGTCGTGGGATTCTAGAGAAATTGGCTGCCAATTCCTTTAGGTTCTCTCTCTTTCGGGAGGGCGGGTGAAGTCTGTTGTACAAACCTGTCCCGTGGGTTACTAGGACCCCTTCCCATCCCACTATGTCCTTTTAGCTTAGGTTAGGGATGTTCTCCTCTGACTGCAAAAAAAGAAAAACTTTTAGTATTGTCTTTTTCTCTACTGTTACGATTAGGACGCTACTGCTATCTCATGCGTGGGAAGAGAGGCTTGGAACCTCTATAAATAACACCATTTAACTTCAGTTGTAGGTAAATATTTAGAGGGGATAATAGCGAGTAGGATTGTTGACCATTTGGATTCCTACAAGCTACTTGGGGACTCCAACATGGGTTTAGACGGCATAGGTCGTGTCTCACCATCATGCTCGAGTTTTTCTACGTCATGTTGAGTGAGTATGATAAGAGTAGGGCGATTGATTAGAAGGCCTTTGATAAGGTACCTCACCGCCGGCTAATGGCCGAAGTGCGCGCGCTGGGTATTGGTGGGGAAGTAGGTAGGTGGATTGGAAACTGGCGAAAAATGCCACAAAGTTAATCCCTTTCGTTAGGCATATGGGCTACAATCGACGCTTACGTGACGCGGGTTCAAAGATGTCGATTTTAGAAGCATGTTTAGTTCAAATGATAACCCAACTCGCAACAATGGTTAGAAGTTGGATTTGAAACGATTTAGGACTAGTATATGTGGGAATTACTTTAACACGTTGATAGTTTAAGATTAAAACATAAGAAAACTCTGCAGGAGTTTGCTTGCACGGTGTCTCTGTGAGCAAGGTAAATATAGAGCTATTTATATATTCTCCACACTATTTGAGTGTGTAGAAAATTTTCCCTGGCACCAGTTGCCATTGGTACCTCCTCGGTATGGGCCGCAAGGCCTTTTGAGGTACTTCTTTTCCTTGTAACTCCTTGTAATATATTTGTAACGTTTTATTACAAACATATTACAACTTATTTACAAATTTTGTTACAAATTATCAAATTTTATTACAAACATATATTTGATATGTTTTCATACAATTGTGCACTAAACATGCGAGCCAGCATATCATTAGATGGGACAAAATTTACACATGACCCTGACCTCGTTAAACACTCAAATGAGAGGATAGCTCGGTTAACAGTAACAGTTTTCAATTTATTTCTTTGTTTAGTTTTGAAGAGATTAACTTTGCTGAATACTCTCTCACACTCGGCATTTGAATGTGGTAAACTGAGTGTGGTCAATGCAAACTTTGCCAGATCTACTGAATATGGCTCTTTATGCAACACTGCAGCCCAAAACTTATCAGGTGACTCTACTTCATCAAAGTTATTTCTCACAATACATTGGCATCATTCGCCACTGGTCATCTAACTTTTGTATTAACTATTAATGATATATCATTTGGTGACACGATCAAAAGAAGTTCAGCAATGAGGGACAATAAAGAAGGTGATGCTTTACTAAAATCTGATGACATAGCATTTTTTGGTGTAAGATAGCACAGTTTTGAGATTACACTGTCACTGAAATCATATCTTTTCTTTATTTCACTACATCCTACTACTAGGAAGTTTCGACATCGCTGAAAAAAATCCCGTAGCTGAGTTTTGTTGTCATTTACACTAGGGTCTTTTAAGTGTTTGTAACACTTTAACACCTAAGTACATTTCATTGTCCCTAAGATGTTTATCATGCCTAGCAGGATCTATACCACTGTACTGTATAATGTGCATCTACACTTCCCAACTGGATAGTGAACCAAGGAAATTATGTGAATATATATTAACACTTTGCTACAACATTAGGGGTGGCAGTCGGCAGATTTTTATTTATATTTTTTAAAATATACAGTATATTATTACAAAATATAAATTTTATTTTTACAAATTTAGTATAGTTTTATAATATATAAACAAAATAAGGGGGAAATTTATTATTAGAATTATTATTAATTAATTTAAAAATATTGGTTTTTATAGAATATCAAGTTGACAAATTTCCAACCCAAAATTATCGTACAAACCGTACGATAAAATAGAAAATGATATTGTACATCGATTTGAGGGTGAAATTATCGTACGTCTGGCAACGCTGGCCGAGCTGTATTCAGTTTCCCCGCACTTCATATTTCAGTACTATACGTGTTTAAAAAAACGATGCGAAATAGCTTAAGTAACATATATATATATATATATATATATATATGATGAATAAAACCACGAAGGAAAGGAAACACAAAATAGTGCTCAAGCGCCCACAAAGGTGGGCAGGACCGAGTTCCAAAAGGACCGAACTCCAGGAACCCGGTCCTTTTTAAGGACCGTGAGCGGGAAAGTCGGTCCTTTTCTCAGAGGACCTAAATGAGGAGCGACGGTCCATTTTTAAGCAATTCCGGACGGTCTTTTTTAGTGATTTTAGTGTGTTTAGTGATTATTTGAAGTTCTAAAGAAGATGGATCGTTTCCTCCAGAAGACTCAGAAAGAGACTGAGACTGAACTGAAACTTGTTTTAACACATGAAGGACTTGTTCATCAAGTTTAACACGCCTATCCCATCCAGTGCCGCCGTGGAGAGGCTCTTCTCTTTGGGGAAGGACGTCCTGAAGCCGAAAAGGTCAGGGCTCAGTGACAGCCATTTTGAAATGCTAGTCTTCTTGAAGGGAAACTCAAGCATTTAACTTAACTTTTTTTCATCATTTATGTATTGTATTAATTATAATTTACGTTAATAAAATTAAAGATTTCCGGTGTCTTTAATTTCATTTTTCATTTTAATCAAATTTTTCACTTATGTTATATATAAGGACCTAGGACCGAGTCGTTCCTAGGTCCTATCTTCAGAAAGGACCGGGACCGTCGGTCCAGTTTGAGGCAAGGACCGGGACCGTCGGTCCTTTATGAGGCCCGGGTGCCCACCTTTGTGTGTATATATATATATATATATATAATTATATTTAGTAGTATAGCCGCAAAAGGGGAGAGTGCAGGAATGTTGCAAATTATTACGTAATGTTGGAAAGGGGGTGGGGGTGTTATGCAACATGTTGGAAAGGGGGTGGGGTGTTATGCAACATGTTGCAAAGGGGATGGGGTGATGCAAAGGGGGGTGGGGTGTTATGCACCATGTTGCAAAGGGGGGTGGGGTGTTGCAAAAAAATCCCTGCAAAGGGGGGTGGGGGGATGCTGCAGGTGCGAAACTTGGAGGCGGCGTTATCCCCCAAGAGAAAGGAGAAGAGAAAGGAGGAGAGGTGTTCACCTGGCAGGAGCCAAGTGCATATTAAGACTTCAGCCGAGTAGGCGTTGTCTTATAGGCTCCTAATCAGCCAGTTGGCTTAGAAGGAGCCAAGGGGGGGGGAGAAAGAGAGTATCGGCCTTTGTTGCCGATTGCAATGGTATGCAACTTGGAGGCGGAGTTCTCCCCAAGCTATTTTCGTATACCTAACCTAAGAGGCCTCTAAGGGGTTTTCCCAAAGGGCCAGAAAGAGAAAGGACCAGAGGTCCTTGCTCGGCTGGGAGCCGAGCTTGTATGACTCCGTCATCAGCCTCTCGCTCTTTTATAGACCTCTAATCCGGCTGAGTTGCCAGATAGCGCCATGTATTTAATAGAAGGCTGAGTTGCCAGTTTGCTATGTATTTAATTAATTAATTCATATATTAATCGAAGACTGAGTTGCCAGATACCACTTTTTAACATTATTATGGAGAGTTGCCAGATACCACTGTATATATTATTATAGACTCCTAATCAGCCAGTTGGCATAGAAGGCGTAAATGGCTTGAGTTGCCAGATACCACTTTTTAACATTACTATGGAGAGTTGCCAGATACCATTGTATACTAGTGATGTAGCGGATGTCATTTTTTTCACATCCGCGGATGCGGATGCGGATGAGGATGTTTGATTCAACATCCGCGGATGTCTACATTTTCGTTATTTTTTAGGATATATTCGAGATTTGTTGTGTTTAACGTATATAATAAGTTATTATATAGAGAGAGCTGTAGCTATAATGTAGTAGAATTGATTAATTGTACAATAATTGCTGTACTTTTCTCTGAACATATAAAATTATATCAAGCATCTAACTAATATAGAAATCAATTAGTGAATTCGTCTGCAAATAAATTCGTTATATTTTGTTGAGTTTCAGCCACAATTAGAAACCATAATTGTGTTACCAGGATGCGGGACGTGAACCCAACTCAAATGCACCCCACCGACCTCTTTCCCCAACCTCCACCCTTATAGAAAGAGATCTTTAATTAGCTTGATAACTATTTATATTAAGTTTAAAGTTTTATTAGGCATATTTATAAATGAGTAATTAAAATAAAGTAAACTAAGATGTTCATCGTTTAATGTTCAAACTTAATTATAGGAAGGTTATGCTTAAGGAACATTAATTTTTCTGCCTTTTCTGCTGCCAGTCTGTTTCTCTTTTCATCATATATTAATCCAGCACTGCTAAATAATCTCTCGCTTGGTACGTTTGTTGGAGGACAGGTTAAATGTTTCCTTGCAAGTTTACTCAAGTATGGATAGATATTCTGCGTATTTTTCCACCAACTAATAGGAGTGTCACATGCAGCCAGGCGTTTTTCTTGGTGATAGCTCTCGATCATTTTTACTACATCTTTTGACATCGCGTAGGTCTCGTCATTGCTGCTTGACTCAAGAAACTGAGAGACAGATTCTGTGATAGATTTGCTTGTTGAAGGTGTTGGTTCTGTCACTGAAACTTTTATTCTTTTGGTGGGTGGCGAAGCGACAGATTCAAGAGATTGAAGCTCTTCAACTGCTTTGCCAAGTGATGATTTAACTCGTTCTAATGTACTAGGTGAAAATAACTTAGCTTTGTAACGTGGATCTAAGTAGGTTGCAAGAGAGTAACTTCATACAAGAACAGCCTCTCGTCTTGTCGCTTGCATCACTTTTGCGCACAATGAACTAGTTCTATTAATATAGTAGAATTTGATAATTTCCGCTTATTAATGACATTTTATCTCAACGGTCCACATCCGCACGACATCCGCAGTCCAAAGTGCGGATGCGGATGCGAGAAAATGTGCGGATGTTCCGCGGATGCGGATGTGACCTACATCACTATTGTATACATTATTATAGACTCCTAATCAGCCAGTTGGCATAGAAGGCGTAAATGGCTTGTTCAGGTTGAGTTGCCAGATACCACTTTTTAACATTATTATGGAGAGTTGCGAGATACCATTGTGTACATTATTATGGAGAGTTGCCAGATACCATTGTTCAGTAGGGTGGATCGATTTTACATTTTTTTCGATTTCCATATTCTAATAGAGACAAAACCTTGCGCATGCATGAGAAAATAGCCTCTGCAAAATCTTAGCTTAATAGGTAATCATCTTCTGCCCCCGGCAGAGCGATGAAAATCATATTTTAGTAGTCAAAAACGTATTTTTAAACCCTAGCCTAGAGTCATCAAATTTTGCGTGTGTGTTATTTCATGCCTAAGCAACGATATTAATGCTATGGGAAATATATAAATGCATTATTTAAGACAAAGAGCCGATCTGAAAATATGTATAATATACATATTTTCAGATAATTTTCACATAATTGTGTGTGTATATATCTCTCCTGTACTGTTATATTGACGGATTATATGCATATTCCTAGTTCATATTTATTATTATTCAAATGTATATTTATTTTCTATATATTTATAATAAACAGAATGATGCAATGTTGTTTTACTTAATTCTTTTGGTTAATTATATCATGTTACGCCTTCTAAACCTATTAGCGGAATTCTAAACCAACTTTTAAAATAAATGGTACAATCTGGCAACTGTATACCTGAACAATAGGGTGGATCGATTTTACATTTTTTTCGATTTCCATATTCTAATAGAGAAAACCTTGCGCATGCATGAGAAAATAGCCTCTGCAAAATCTTAGCTTAATAGGTAATCATCTTCTGCCCCCGGCAGAGCGATGAAAATCATATTTTAGTAGTCAAAAACGTATTTTTAAACCCTAGCCTAGAGTCATAAAATTTTGCGTGTGTGTTATTTCATGCCTAAGCAACGATATTAATGCTATGGGAAATATATAAATGCATTATTTAAGACAAAGAGCCGATCTGAAAATATGTATAATATACATATTTTCATATCGGCTCTTTGTCTTAAATAATGCATTTATATATTTCCCATAGCATTTATATCGTTGCTTAGGCATGAAATAACACACGCAAAATTTTATGACTCTTGGCTAGGGTTTAAAAATACGTTTTTGACTACTAAAATATGATTTTCATCGCTCTGCCGGGGGCAGAAGATGATTACCTATTAAGCTAAGATTTTGCAGAGGCTATTTTCTCATGCATGCGCAAGGTTTTCTCTATTAGAATATGGAAATCGAAAAAAATGTAAAATCGATCCACCCTATTGTTCAGGTATACAGTTGCCAGATTGTACCATTTATTTTAAAAGTTGGTTTAGAATTCCGCTAATAGGTTTAGAAGGCGTAACATGATATAATTAACCAAAAGAATTAAGTAAAACAACATTGCATCATTCTGTTTATTATAAATATATAGAAAATAAATATACATTTGAATAATAATAAATATGAACTAGGAATATGCATATAATCCGTCAATATAACAGTACAGGAGAGATATATACACACACACAATTATGGAGATATATAGAAATAAATATACATTTGAATGATCAATAATAATAGAAATATGAACGAGGAATATGCATATAATCACACAAATATGTTAAATATATAAATACATTTCACTTTTTTTTTCAAAATACTAAACTCGCACTTAATCGAGTCTACAATTGCATCATTATTGCTCTGCATTACGCAGTATATGCGGTTTAATAATATTTCACCGCTTAAAGTATAGGGAAACCTGTACTCGATATAAAGGGCTTTCATATCGTTCAGTACTATTTTTGTTCCCACTTTACAACCGGTTGGTAAGTCATCTTTAAATACGTCTAGAATACAATCAAAAGCACGCACAAAGAGTTCATCGTTAGCTACATTATTAAACACAAGTTTATAAACACGCTTTTCCAATCGAGGGTTTATTTCTACCGACCCGAGCTTTTCAATCGTGAACTCGTCTTCACTCAACATAGCGGCAATTGAAATAATCTTCTAAATCGTTACGACAACTGCGCGTTATATAAAGAAATAGTTCTTCAGGGTGAACGGTGTAGGTGAGCTCAGCCTTGTACCAGTCAATTGCTTTGTACCAAAGTTCATGGTATTTCAAAGTCTAAACTTTTTAAATAAACGTCCAGCTCTAGACCATTCTCACCTTGTTCAGCCCTACACTCGGTAAACCCATCGAGCAGAGCGGTGTATGCGTATTCAAGTACTGTATCAAAATAAAGCATATCCGTAACACGCGCGTCTAATATAGGTTTCAGCTTGCGGAATCCGACGATTTCAAACATTCTGTCGAGGATGAAGCGGTTTCGCGTAGGAACAAGAGCGTTATTATCAGAAGCATTCTTCCACATCAGCCGTATATCAATGCACGGCCGAGCGTTATTTATACACAACGTACATATAACGGCGTATGAGGGTGCGTCACTAATCTGCTCTCTTCTTGTACCTACGTTAGCAGGTATTTTATAACGATCTTCACTCCACTTCTCAACTATCACAAAGATTCTATTCATCTCCTCGACACTTAAATAAACCCGCAGGTAGGCAGGAACGGTTCGATGGGCGGCTGACTCGATGATACGTGAATGGGCTTGTTCGAACTCGTATGATCCGCGAGTTGCACCATAATCGTGCGGCGAATTGTTGTACATATTGGGTAGGTGTTTTTCCGCTACAAGAATTAATTTCGGTTTTATCACTACCAGACTACGCACCAGACAGTTTCCCTCAGGTTAATTTTCACGAACTAGGCACATTTTATGTTTTACTAAACATCTTCACACTCCGGCGCACTATTTGAGAGGAACATATGCTCATATTTTTCCTTTCTGCCCATCAAACGATACTCGTCTCTAAAGTCTGTTAAAAACTCACGCAGGGCACTAGCCACAACCTCACTACGAACCTCATCATGATATACATTAATATAGTGATAAAAATACTTAAGATTGTCCATGATCACGAGATTCACATTTTCAGTCGTAGAGTATGAGTAATCGACATGGTGTAACATGACATAATACCGCTTGTCACACCACCCATCCACAAGACTCATTATCCATACCTGCTGCTTCTCTTCTGCACGCGTTGTTTCTTTTACTTCACGGTATATGTGAGACTTTATAAAGTTTAGCTCTACAGCATATTTCAGCACATCGTCTGTGCAACGAAAGCCTTCAACGGTCTCACCAGAACATCCGTAGAGTATTTGTACATCTTGCAACTTCGCACAATCCAATGTGGTTTTAAAAGAGGCATAGGAGGGGGGAATAGGAAGTTTTTCGGTATCCACCACATCCTGGCACTTTGCTGAATACCATTTCATAAACGTTGTACAAGCAATATTAAAGGTAGCCATGTGAATACACGTCTGATCTCCTTTTTTTCTTCTACGCTGGCGAATACACATCTGATCTCAAGGGCTTACTGCAGTCGACTGACCACGCAGGGAATCCCAGATAGTAGCATGACTCACGTTGCTGGTCTTACAGTGGGCGGAGCTTAGAACTTTCACCTGTGCACACACACAAGTGGGCGGAGCTTAGAACTTTCACCTGTGCACACACACACACACACAAGTGGGCGGAGCTTAGAACTTTCACCTGAGCACACACACACACACACACACACACACACACACACACACACACACACAAAGGAGAAAGTGAAACGCTAATTGAAACATGATTTATTTAATAAATGAGATATTCAAGTTATATATATTTACAAATACGATTTAATAAACGATATTCAAGTTATATATATTTACAAATACGTGTAATAAATAAGTTAACAATAGATACATCAAAGATTATATAAAAGACAAATACGTGTCATAAGTAAGTTAACAATAGGCGCATCAAAAGTTATGGTATCCAAAGGGTACGGTATCATAGGTACCAGGTAACTGGTAACGCTTCCTATAGGTGTTACGGCACACCTTCGTACCCCTAAGTTCCTTCACGCCCCCCAGCTTCTGTGCCCGAAAATTGTGGGTGCCTACAGTTAGTTGGGGAGGTCGTTCGCCCTCATCGTCCAAGCACACTAGATCCTTCAACGATTCAAAGTTAAAACCCGCCGATTCGCATGGTTGAGCGTAATACCCTTTGCTTTCACGATATATTTCATATCCTCCCCCACCCTCACCCGTACCCCGTAAGTTTTAGGTCCTGCTGAGACAAAAGAGTCGGCGTATGCGTTGTCCCCATACTCATCCTTGATCTCATCAGTGAGCTCGCCGAGGAACTCCCCAATAGCGGGCACGTATTCACCCTCCCTCTCTGTGAATATCACGCTATCTGTATCGGCATACAATACTCTCCGCCCAAGAGAATGCAATAGACCTCAAAGTTTTATACGGGCGTAGGCTGTTGTGAAGCTGGCCACAGGTATGTTTGTAACCCTTGAGGTATCTGTGGCCAATTCAGTGTTGTTGTACTTTATTATGTAAGTATTACCTACATTCACGAT
Source organism: Bathynomus jamesi (assembly GCA_023014485.1). Lineage (NCBI taxonomy): Eukaryota > Metazoa > Arthropoda > Malacostraca > Isopoda > Cirolanidae > Bathynomus > Bathynomus jamesi. The sequence goes on from JAJOZX010002233.1 coordinate 112,843, forward strand.
CTCCATGACCTCTTTATCGGGAGCATTGGCATAATCCCAGACATCACTATAACTTTGTGCCAAATGAATGTTCCCTTTGCCGGTATTCTGTGCAAATTTTCCCCATAGACTGTTAAGACACAACTTTGCACTAAAGCGCTTGCCAGGATTCTTTGCAATTTGGGCACGATCAAGTTGTATACCTTCGCGGTCGCGGTAACGTTGAATATAGGCAGACTTTTCATCTTCGGTATCAACTCCTCGCGGATACCCTGATGCCTCAACCTTATCCTTCAAAAATGCGTTTATATATGGTGTGAAAAGGTTGGGTAGCTTCTGAAACCTCCACACCTCATGTATCTTCAGTATTCTATATCCATGGCGTACGGCTAGGGCCAGCTCAGGACTTGTATATACCCCTCTGATCTTACGCTGGTGGGGTATATGGTTACAATCGCCGTTATTCTCTTCCGCGCACTTCATGCACAGTGGGAACATGAGCTTGTGGTCGATAACGACAGGTAAGATTGGCATCCATAAATTGCGTGGGGGAGTACGTCTACGAAAGAGAGGCCAAAGTAACGATCATTCAAATTTCTTGAAAATTCATTGATGGATGGCACGTTAGGTCCCACCAGTTTCTCAGGAGCGCCCACGGGATACGGATTGTTCTTCATCACGTATGGGTATAAAGAACAGAAATCGTAGTAATGGAGCTTCACGCCCTCCGTAGGTGGAAAGTATAGTCTGAATGGATTTGTACGTCCTCCAAATAAGCTATCACCACATTTGAGAGGATCCAGCACCATTGAACGCTTGATCGTGTTTATTTCCTCACGGTACACCTCGTCTGTCTCCATCCGTGCATCATATTCATGCTCCCACAAGACTTTGTGAGTGAACTGTGATCCTATAAGTTGATCGCGGGTGCGGGTCCATGCAAGACAGTCGGCAGGAGATCTACCGTGGATATCTCCGGCGATTCCGCACTCAGGACGGGGGCATCCATGCCACCAGCATCCGTTAAAGGAGTACAGTTTTCACACCAGTGACACGGTTTTCACTTAACCCATCAGCCCAAAAAACACGACCATTAATCTTAATGGGTACTTCACCCGTGTTGCGGGCGTGCTTTATGTATACACCTGTCTGTTGCTGTAGGTGTATGAGCCAGTAAATAACCTTATGTCCGTAACTGCGGGGGTTGTTTCGGTGAATAATGGCTAAGCTGGCTTTAGGCATGAAGTTATTCTTGAACACCGTAAAACATAATGACGCGATGGTGGTTGCGACTTGCAGCGGATCGCATTTGAAACGGCCTATGTACATCCTTCTAAAGGCCTGGAAACATACTCTAAGCACGCGCACATCATTCACGCAATAACGCTCACATTCATCAGCTATATTATAAGGGTTACTTTCATTAAAACTGTTGTAGTATCGATCAAAGTCTTCACGTTCATCTACACTCATACAGTCATAGTTAAAATAATGTTTGGGTGGTGGTGGGCCTACGTAGTTTAAAGTCTCGCTGGTGAGGAAAGTGTAAGGGAAGTATCCTTTGGAAACTTCAGCTGCTACTCCCATCACCTTGGGTAGCTTTGCTAATTTACAAGGTGTGAATAATAAAGTGTCTTTAAATTGTACATTGCCTCTTATTTGCATCTGTATTAATTTGTTGCCTCTTTTCAATGGATCACCTGTAAATATCTCAGAGGATTCGTGTTCAAGCAACTCCTTATAAAGGAACTGCGTGTCAAACTTTGCCCCGTTATGGGCGAGAATATACACAGTCATTTTTTTGAACTTGTCGGCTAACTTGACAATATAGGATACAAATAGTTTCACAGGACTATCGCGGACATTCGTTTTAAAAATGTTTGTCCGTTTACCGCATTTGGGGCACTCGTCACATTCGATCCCCATACACTCATCACAGATGTCTGGCTCACAAGTAAATGTGGAATTACCTCTTTGGTTTCAGCGTTCGTATATGTTTCTATATCGTAGTATACAGTTATACAAGGGTTATTTTTAGGCTTAGCATCTTTCATATAACATACATGCTTTACTCCATCCGCCTTATACTCCACCTGGCATGTAGGACAGTGAATTTCGTCACACTTGTGCTTAAATTTTCCCCAATTATCCATTGTGTGAAACATACCACATTCACAGATTCTCATTTTCCTGCACGTGCCAATTGATTTATGGAGCTCAAAGCAGTTATTATTGAAGAATGTGCGTCTACACACATCACAGTCTCTCTTCTCAGCTTCAACTACACGGCTTTCACATTTGGTGCTTTTACACTGTTCACATACCATGTGACATTCTTTACAATGTCTCACTATATCATCCGCAAACTCGAGGCACCCCTTACACAAATCATGATGTCTCCCATATTTTCGACTTTTGTCATAACTCGCGTAAAGCCACCTTATATTACGGATGGGGAGATACGTTGTCCCCGACAATCCTAAAATAAGTAGGGGTCTTGTACGATCTCTCACACAGCTTTTAAAAACATACACAGTCCTACGACGATCATCCAACCCAAATACAACTATACGGACATTCATTTCCTGTTCTACCCTTCTCAGCTCTTCAGGACCCATATTACAGTCAAATTCAAGTTCACAGTCTGCAGCTAGTTTACGGGCACGTTCCACGACCGTAGGCAACCAAATTTTTTGAGTCCGTGTATTTTGTATAGTAAACATGTTAGCCAAGACTACTGCTATAAAGCCGCAACCACGATCAACGTTTATATGCCGTCTATAAATAGCTTGAGAATTGAGGTTAAGAGTATACGGTATGGCACTATGACCCGCAACACGGAATACACGATCAATATTTACCGTGAAGTTGTCCATATTGAAGGCTATACTACTTTGGGCAGCTTGCATTATACGTCCTAATATATATTCTACATCTTCAGCGCCAAACGTCTAAATGGCACTACTACCCAATAATCATCTACATCACCGTCATCTGACCCGAATCCGAAGGACAGACTCGTCCTGACTTCACGCTCGTCGCGGTTCTGAAGAGCAAACTCTACAATACGCTGTACAACCCGGCGTAGCCCGCGCTCAATTCCATTGCTGTACATGGCTCTATGGTCGACCCTGACTCTATACCGATTTCTAGTCAAGGCTGGGGTGGGGGCTGCGGAGCGCACCAACTCAAACGTTATATCATCCTCAACAGAACGGGGGGCGACTGTGGCGGATGAATAAGGGGATATATTAGCGGGAGGTGCTGCTGGGGGGATTGTTGCGTAGGAGGTTGAGGGTTGGGGATCTATATTGTAGACAACAGAACGGGGGCAACTGTGGCGGATGAATAAGGGGATATATTAGCGGGAGATGCTGCTGGGGGGATTGTTGCGTAAGAGGTTGAGGGTTGGGGATCTATTACTGGTGCAACAGGCGCGTATTTCGGTCGCTTTATACCTGACGTGGGGTTCTCTTCATCATACCTCCGCTTTGGACGTGCTACCGGTATCGCTGGTGAGGGTTCGTTGGCAGGGGAGGAGATCACAACTACACTGTCGTCGAGGTCATCCGTAATGTCGATGATGGGGTGCTGTACCTCATCGTCATTCACGGTTCTGTGGGAGAAGAAAACAAAATATAAGGAACAGCACTCAAAATTTGTAATATTTTGTAAATGATCCACTTAGGAGTGTGACGTGTTAGAAATGGACTCTGTAGAAAAATTCAGATTCACGAGCCCATCCACATGTATTATATCTGGACCTACAGGATGTGGTAAAACTGTGTTTATGCTTAAAATCATTAAAGAAAAGGGAGAGATGTTCTCGAAATTTGTGCATAAAGTTATATGGTGCTATTCGACGTATCAATCAGTGTTCAACGAGTACCAAGATGATATTTTGTTCCACAAAGGCGTATATGACGTTAATTCGTTAAAGGGAAATGAACATACAGTCATTGTAATTGACGATCTCATGTTGGAGATGGATAAAACGTTTGCCGAGACATTTACAGTATTCTCCCACCATCTTAACATAAGCGTGTTCTTCATCAATCAGAATCTATTTTTCAAAAATAGATACATGCGCGATGTGTCGTTAAATACGCAATATCTAGTCTTATTCGCACAACGTAGAGATGTATCACAAATTGGGGTATTAGCCAATCAAATGTTCCCGAATCAGCGTAAGGAGTTTTTGGAAGTTTATAAAGAAGCTACAAGCACGCGTTACGGATATTTGCTTTGCGACCTTCATCCGCGAAACACGTTTAGAGTGCTTCTACGAACGAATATATTTCCAAACGAGCCTGAAACGGTGTATATTCCAGAATGACAAAGAGACTAAAGAAATACCGTGAATTAATAAAAATCTATCATCGACTGCCCCGGGCAATGCAGCAGATGTTTATTAAAAATATCGACGCCGACTTTTTAAAATGCATCTGTGAAATCTGTCTTAACGTTATAAATTGCAATGTATCAATGAAACCCCCTCAGAAGGCTCGCCTACGCCGTTACAAGAACATAATACGTGCACTCGCTCGTAAAAGTCAAACTGTAGCGAAGAAAAAACGAATTATTGTACAAACAGGAGGGTCATTTCTCCCATCTTATTTTCAGTTTTGGGTCCTTTACTGACTAGATTAATATAATGAAGAAAGTGGTAGTGATTCCCCACGAGGTGTACGCTTCACTGCAAAGGAATCCAGACACGGTTCTAGATCCCCGTAAAAGCAGACTTAAAAGAATGGAAAGCGAATTGCTAGCCCTATTAAACAGTGAAAAAACACCTGATGAGAAAAGAATCTTATACCAAGAAGCTCTGCAGAAATTTCTTCACGAGTACGAAAATTATAAGAACCCTACAGAGATTCCTGTGGTTATTAGGCACAGCACGGGGGACGATGGACATGGCGACATAGGATCTGTGCCCGACGATACAGCTGGCCAACCAAAAATTAAGGGATTAGCCACACAACATATCGAGCATGTATTAAAAAGCACCCTCCCACATACATTGAGGAGTAAAGGCTTAAGTCAAAGGTACAGGGATCGAATATCGTAGACATTGTCCATGATCTGGTGAGAAAGTGGGATAGGCCATCACCATCAGGATGGAAGCATATTAAAGCAAGACTACAACAAATAAATGTCCCTAAAACGCTGATAGGAAATCTGAACAGGTTAAAAGACTTGGAACATGCAACGCATGTGGCACAATTGAAGACGCCGTCACCCCCGGCGGTAACACCTTTGAAGAGGAGAAAGAAGAGGTTAAACAACGGTCAACCCTACCCACGTGCCTCTAAAATACGCAAATGGCTAACGTATTAACTAAACGCTATTATGACATTCCTAACCCAGCCTCCTACGGCGGCGTAGATAGACTGTACAGAAGTGTTTACGGAGTAGGGAAAAAAGATGTTGAAAGATTTTTGAGAGAGCAGGACGCTTATACGCTTCATAAGCCTGTGAGAAAAAGGTTTAAAACAGCCAAGACAACGGCTTCCTCGATTGATTCTATTTGGCAAGCAGATTTAACAGACATGCAAAGATATTCTGTGTATAACGATGGTTACCGCTACATTCTATTCATAATAGACGTATTCTCTTGATATCTGTGGCTAGTTCCTCTGAAAAATAAATCACCTGAAACAGTTGCTACAGCCACCAAAACGCTAATGTTAAAAGAAAACAGGGTTCCTGGCTATTTTTGTACGGATATGGGGAAGGAATTTATAGGCCGTGCTTTTCAGAACATGTTGACAGAGTTTAATATCAGCTATTACCAGTGGCGACTCATGGTATAAATGTATGGGGGTGCGATTTCATAAAATTGTACGACAACACGGACTCACAATAGGCTAGCGCGAATCCAACTGCCGCTCACAAGAGTACTTGTATTAACATATGCGGCTATGCCAGACGTAGAATTCTAGTTAATTACAAATAAGTAATAATTTCAATAAAATACATATAAATGGCTTATATCATTATTACTGACGTAACTATTAGTAAAAATAAAGTTATTATAAAAAAAATTCGCGATTGTACTTATATTTTCATTACAACAGTAAAATATAATTTATATTTATTTGAGCGAAAAATCTATCGCTCCATTCGGCTGCAATATTATTTTGTATTCAAAGTACCGCTGTTTGAAGCTATGCTATAAGTTTAGAATATTATGTACTGTATGAAGGCTTACTCAAAATGCCTCATGAATCATGATATGCCACATGAATTTTTAAAATATATTTCAAGAATATTTTTTTTAATATCTTAAAATTAATATATTTTTTATCTGTTAAATTAATATTTATCGTTTCAAGCAAGGGGGAGCGACCGCTCCATCGCTCCTATACGCCAGTCGCTGGCTATTACACAACCAATTCTATACATAAGGCTTCTTTAGCTGAAAGAGTTCAGCGCACCATAAAGGAACGCATGCACCGTTATTTTACACATAAAAACACATACAGATTTCTAGACATTCTGGAATCATTGGCATCATCCTACAACCGCTCACACCATCGCACGAATGGGACAACACCTAACGAAGCTTTAGAAAGAGGTACGCTCCCGAGAAGAGATGGATCACCAACGTCACCACCACACTCGGCGCGCTTCAAAATCAATGATTATGTAAGGCTGTCGCGTTCGGGGAATAAATTCGCAAAGGGTTTTGAGCAAGGATGGACACGCGAGATTTTTAAAGTTAGGGCTATGAGACCTAAAGGTGAGATAATGATGTATTACATTGAAGATTTGAATGGGGAAGAAATCTCAGGAGGCTTTTACCGAGAGGAATTGCAGAAAGTTGCGTTTAATTTAGGAAAAAATGTGTTTAAAATTGAGAAAATTTTAGGAAGCAAAGGTTCAGGAAAGAGAAAAATGTACCTGGTGAAATGGCTAGGGTACCCAGAAAGCTTCAACACCTATATAAAATCTGATGCAATAATGAAGCTTAAATAGTATGCAACATGGCTCCTAACCATTTCTACGTCACACTCCCGTCCTCCTCGTCCCTGTCTGTACACCCTAACAACACACTAGCCAACTTTGTAACAGAACTCCACAAGCACATTGAATTGGGTCGTGATTCGTATGAGGTGGGGATATGCGAAATTCAGCTGGACACCATCTTTTTAAATATTGAACATAAAGAAACAGTTTTTAAGATCCTTAGAGACATTGACGAGTGTGAAAAAGCTGGGGTAACTATGGATGAAACTATACGTATTGCTCGGACTAAGGTTGCACGGTATTACAGTACAGAAGTAAGACTAGGACCGGGTCAATATGGTTCGGTCGAGGATGTTGTGAGAGACTTAAACGTAAGTTTAAGAAACTCAAACCTTACGAATGATTTAGTATACGAAATCGTAAACAAAGGAAACCCTGCACATACACTAATCCTAAAATCAAAGACTAACAGACGTATTAAAGACCGTAGAATGTTCAAAATTCTAACCAATGGCCGATATAGCGCAGCCTTCCAAAGAGACACATTTCACGACACAGCATGACTTGTCCAGATTAATGTATCAATTGAAGATGGAGAAATTGGCTGAAAGGTCCCCAGACATGTGCTATATTTACAGTAATATAGTGGAGCACCAGTTTGTTGGGGATACCCAGGCACACCTGCTGCGCATTGTTCACATCCCCAACCATAGAGGAAGGAGTTTGAGTATTACATATGACAGACCCCATTTTGTGAATGTCGCAACTAATTTAATAACCAATATCTCAATATATATAAGAACGATTGAGGGTGAAAACTTCCCATTCGGTAACGGGAGCTTAACAGTGAAGCTACACTTTCGACGCACTGAGTTATAATGGATAGAAAGCCTTTCACGGTCTATCGAGGGGTGAGATACCAGCGCGGTAGTGGACTTGGATCCATTTTTTCATCCATACTACGTACGGCTGTTCCTTTGCTGAAGAGGGGTGCCAGATACCTCGGAAGGAAAGCGCTACAATCAGGTCTTAACACTGCAGTAGACATATTGGCCGGGGCTAAACCTAAAGAAGCTCTAAAAAAACATTTAAAGCGTACACGGGACGAAATCATCAAAGATGCAAAGAGAAAAATGCGTGGTGGCGGGAAGAAGAAGAGGGCTGCCCGGAAGAAGGGGTCACGTGATATTAAACGTAAAAGGATATCCAAAAAGGAGTGCTGTAAGAGAATGAAACCTATGGTTGACCACTTTTTTGACTGATATAAGCTAAGGACATTGATCTCATGAATCATAGTTTGTTTACTACTTGTCGAGAGAGGAGGCACTATTTCTAACTCGCCATGGCACGCTTCATCCACCCATGTAGTTCACAATGCTGTAAATCGGAGCTGTCCCTTTTTGAGCTGCCTCCAACCCAAGTTTCTATTGAGCACAGTGACTTTATTACAATTAACCCTTTAAACACAATTAGTTCCCCGAGTGCACCTATAGAATTCGTGATACCCAGCTCAGTCCCTTACTTTTTTGATCCAAGCTGTGTGCACATGTACGCTAAGCTACGTATAGCCCATTCTGATGGAACGGTCTGCGATGACAAATATGCTGTATACCCTGAAACAAACTTTCTGCACTCCATATTCAACCAGTGTGACGTATATTTAAATCAGACCAACATATCGGCAGGCACGGGGTACTATCATCTACGAGCCTATCTGGAAAATGTCCTCAACTTTTCCAAAGAAGCGAAGGCTACCTTTTTAAGTGCCGAGGGATATTATCAAACTAAAGATGAAAATAGTATAAAGGACAAATTTAAAAATTCTAAAGAAAATATACGTGTGTTTTGGACGGCTGCACACAGATTTCACTTTCCAGGAGAAGTTGCTTGTCAACGGGGTGGATATGAAAATAAAGCTCACCCGCACGAGTCCTGAGATCTGCTTAAATCTGGATGCTGATCAAGAAGAGGGTGCAAACCCCGTTGTGGTTCACATTATGGACACATACCTCCGCGTACGGCGAGCGAAATTAAGTTCACGAAAACAACTAGAAATTGAGAAAAATTTACTAAACGCTACAGTGAAATATCCTATTAACAGAGTACAAATCAAACTATATACGGTGCCTGCAGGGTTGGCATCGAAGCAGATAGAAAACATTGCCCTGGGAAATCTTCCTAAAAGGATATTAATCGGAATGCAGGACCATACTTCGGTGAATGGAAAATATAAAAAAAGTGCCTTTAAATTCGAGAATTTCGGACTTAAAAATATAACTCTATACGTTAATGGCATTGCTTTGGGTGGAACAATGGGTACGGACTATTCATCAGACGCTGTGTTACCTCTTTGCGCCAGAGCCTATAGTAATCTGACCCATATTGCAGGTGATTGTGATGAGCTTGGTAATGGGGTAACGCAGGAAGAATTCATTGATCAATTTAACCTTTATCCGTTTGACATTACACCTGACTTATCTGCTAGCGTAAATACGCATTTAAGCCCACAGCAGAGCGGAAACATCTCAGTGAGGCTGGAATTCACCAAGCCTATAGACGCGCCTATTAGTGTACTAGTATATCTCGAATCACAAGCCCTAATAGAAGTAGATAGATTTAGGAGCGTTATCACTGACTTTTAAAATGGATGCTAATACACTTCAGAAAGTAATGAATAGTGAACGAGTCACACGTTCCAAATTTATCGGCGTGTTTGCGAAGAATGAAACATTGAGTTTGCCAAGTACGCGAGAATGCGGTAGTCTTATTGTGAACACAGATGTCATCGGTAATGGATTCATTGGATCGCTGTCTATTTTAAAAATAGACAGCGCCTGTACTATTTTGATTCACTCGGTACTCAACCCTGGAGTGACCCTATTATTGTAAAATTTCTCGCTCAGTTACATATTCCCGAAGTTGTATGGAACCCGTTTCGTATACAAGGATATTTTAGTAATACTTGCGGAATGTACTGCGTCTCATTTCTCATGCATATGTCATGTGATAAAGAATTTATAAATTTTTAAATTTATTTGACCCGTGTCACACTCGCCGAAACGATGAAATGGTATGCAGACAGATAAAAATCCGTTTTCCAATTGTACGTACTCGTTGTATAGTATAATGTTTTTGTTCGTGTGTGTATATTTGTAACGGTATATTCTGTAGTTTAAGATGGTTATTGTACTGATTTCTTTCATTTAATAAATTTATGAAAATATATTGTCTTCTTCCCCAAAAAGATCGAAAAACACTTACATTATTTCGGTGTGACATTCATTATGCTGACTGATCAGTATATCCTCCGTATTCATGACACGAGATTCTTCAAAAGATTGTATAACACGTGTCAAATCCTCATCGGACCTTAAAGAATAATGTTCATATTGATTCTTTTTTAATAAAAACATATACAGAGTATACAGACAGACCCCATTATGTGAAGATATCTTTGGTTCGAAACTCATTTAAGAGGTAAATCCGAATAACATTTAAAACACGCAAAAGATTGCCATAAAAATTTCGGTTTTAGCATAATGGTGAGTATCTAAATGAAGTATTTGACGAGATACTACAACCCTCCATATATATAAAATCATGTTTCTTGTGAATAAAATTATAGACACTTACATTTCTATGGTAGTCCCTTGCGTCGGATTGTAAGGAGCGTCACTGCAAATATCTTCAACGGTTTGCGTTGGAAATAATTCATCACGGTCAATCGCGTTAAAAAGATTAATTGCAGTCAATGCTGCAGTGTCACCTTCTTCATACAAATCCGGAAAACGTAAAGTTCGTGGTCCATGGTGGAGGGAATGCACTGGCAGAGGGAATGATTATTCACTGACGCGAAAATAGCTACTGTTACTCCGAACTGAAAAATATTTCCTTTTATATGCACAATCGCCAAGCTCCGCCCCAAAAGATTAAGGCCAGATGTTCGTAGTGATTGGTTGCCAGTGTAGCTGGGTGGAGCTATGATAAGTTTGTGTACCAATCGTAACACCGCTATAACGGGTCCTGTCGACTAATGGCATCTTTATATTTTCTCAAGTAGATTTAATGCTCGTATTACCCCTTGCTGTCTTTACCATGTCAATATTTTTCCCCCACTATTCCGGATCATTAGTCACTAATGTAATCGAGAGGATTTTATAATAAAGAAATTATAAATATATCCATTCCTTTAATTATATTTTTAAAAAAGAAGAGCATTCGGTTTCCACTTTAAACTGTGGGTCTAAGGCGGAGTGAAAACCTTAACCGTTGTTACAGTTCGCGGAAGAGCTAGTTATTATTACTAAAGAGAAAAATCGTGCATTAATATGTTTTGCGGTCACCCCCGGATCAAATGATCCTGTTATTTTAAATCCGGTTCAATAATCAAATGATCCTGTTATGTTGAAATGTGAAAGAGTGAGCAACGATTCCCTGACGAGATGTATTTCTTGAACTGATCCACAGAACAGATGTTCACATCTTCTGAAGGCTCCACGCGCCACAGATCTTATAGACAATGCAGGTCCTGTATATGAGCTTTAATTATCTCGATGAAATAGTGAGCAATCATTCCCTGACGATGTATTTCTGAATCCACGTTAAACTGTAGGTCTAAGGTCGGGTGAAAAGCTTTCCAATTCGGCGAGAGTTAATTATTATTACTACTGTAATTTGTAGCACCCTATATATATATATATATGTATATATATATATATATATAATATATATATATATATATATATATATATATATCCATTCCTTTATTTATTTTAAAAGAATGAACAAAACATTTCTTTCTATATATATATATAATATATATATATATATAATTATTAGTACTTTCAGGTTTGCCCACCTCATGCACCTTGTTTCTTTCGCTGATTATTATTTAATATAATTGTGTGTATATCTTTCAATAACAGAGATGTTATCTAAGAATATGACACCATACAAATTACGCGTAAATAAAAATAAAAAACATTTTCTTCGCTTCGAGAATGTGTCTCATTGTAGACAACAACAAAATTAAGAATCGGAGTGAAGTGAGGTTTATCCCGAGTAGACTGGAAGAAAGGTCAAATCGCGGTTATTTTGTTCCTTCAAAAAAGGCATTTGGGCAAACAGGTGTGATTCGAGTCGTGTGTGTGTGTGGTGTGTGCACGATTTGTTAATTCGTTTATTATATATACAAACACAGATGGGGTGAGAAGCTTGAGGGGGAGGAGGGGGGGACGACCGTGTGTTTCGAGTTGACCAGATTCTCGGAAATCCTTTCCTCGTGAAAGGAAAAAACCGCTTAATGATTAATTTCTTATATTGAATAATTAATTTCTTATAATAATTAATTATCCTAAAAGGAGAAAATTCATTTGTTTTACATTATTTAGCTTCATTTGGTTTAAATTAATATACGTTTGGCATTTTTTTTCTGATTTTCATTCACATGATATGTACAGAGGCGTGTGTGTGTGTGTGCGCGTGTGTTTGTGTGCACACGTTGTTCATTCGCTTATTATATATACAAACACAGATGGGGTGAGATATTTGGGGGGAATGGACGATCGTGTTTTGAATTGTCGTTTATTTTCACCTATCTTCGTAAGTTTTTTCTTTTAATTGCTTAGTGATTTTTTAATGTTTTAATTCACTTTAAGGTGAAAATCCATTTATTATATATATATATATATATATATATATATATATATATATATATATATATATATATATATATATATCTTTCTATATATATATATATATATATATATACATATATATATATATATATATATATTATATATAGTTACGATAGAAATGTTCTTCGGGAACCTTATCCTCAATAGGAATATGAAAACAAGAGATACGACTCTCAACATTTATTGGCCAAACGTTTCGGTCCACTCAGGGGCCATCTTCAGTGTCTAAATAGAAGCATCTAAAAATAATCATAAAACTAAAGTAAATACAAATGTCAAACTGTACGATAATAAAATCTAACACAAAAAAAAAAGTTAAAAAGTTGTTAAAAAACTATCTGGATTATAAAACAAAATAAAAGTAAAATTAAAACAAACTAAAATTTCAAAAATTAAGTTTAAAAATGTTAAGTTTAAAATTTAAAAATTTAAAAAGGACTAACCTGGATGGTAAAAGTTACAAATAACAAGTGGAGAGAAAGGAAAAAACAACTTAAGTTAGTGCGTTGGTTGCGTTTAAAAGGTGTTGGTTGGTTAGGAAGTATGTAATTTTATCGAGGAAAGGCTATCGTTTAGTTCAGGATTTAATTTCTTGATAAAAAGGGATTCTACAATTTTAAGATCAAGTGAATTAGGAGCAGATGACAAAATCGCAAAGGAGTCCTGGGGGCACGGGGTCATGGGTCTCTGAATGATGCCGAATAGCAGAGGATTCAGGAGTGGAAAGAGGGCGAGAAGTTCGATAAGAAAAACCCAAATGCTTCGAAATCCTAAGTTTTAACTGTAGGGCAGTCTGCCCCACATAACGACTTTGGCAGGTCGCACATGTATATAAATAAATAACAAAGGATCTCAAAAGCACGGGGAGGTGATCTTTATGTCGAAAAAAGGATTGCAGAGAATTAGAATTAGAATTAATGATTATAAAGTCGCATTGAGGGAAGTGTCTGTCCAAAATAGAGTGGACATCTTTATTAAGTTGAAAAGTTAGTTGGTCTAAAAATGGAAGCTTAAGATAAACCTTCTGTTTCGGAACCGTGGAGTGAATTTTTTAGGTGAATATAGGTTATTTAAAAATTTAGAAATTAAAGCCTCAAAAGTCAAAGTACAATAAAAATTATAGTTGAAAAATCTCTTAAGATACTGAATTTCTAAGTCAAATAAAGACCAACTTGAACAAAGGTGATAGGCTCTAAAAATACGACTTTTAATACTAGCCAGCTTAAAACTAAGTGGAATATTGCTGAAAAAATGAGTACCGAGTTGGGTAGTAGTTGGTTTTCTGTATACTTGTGTTGAGAAGCCTGTACTGTGTTTATTTATGGTAACATCAAGAAACGAAATTTTATTGTATTGTTCTACTTCCATAGAGAATTTAATATTAGGATGCTTAGTATTAATGTAATTTAAAAATAAAGGGCATGATCTTTATGCTTAAAAATGACAAAACAATCATCTACATAACGTTTAAATAAAATAGGTTTAAAATCAAGCGGGCAATCCCTCAGCCACTTTTCCTCGTGAAAACAAAGAAAACTGTTAGCAAAGGACGGACCAAGGGGCGAACCCATTGCCATTCCCTCGTGCTGGTGGAAAAGTTCCTTATTAAAAAAGAATATAGTATCCTCGACTGATAACTTTAAAAGTTTTGAAAACAATTGTCTGCTCAATCCCAAAATGTCATTAGTAGAACCAAACAAAGAATTTTGGGATTGAGCAGACAATTGTTTTCAAAAAGTTATCAGTCGAGGATACTATATTCTTTTTTAATAAGGAACTTTTCCACCAGCACGAGGGAATGGCAATGGGTTCGCCCCTTGGTCCGTCCTTTGCTAACAGTTTTCTTTGTTTTCACGAGGAAAAGTGGCTGAGGGATTGCCCGCTTGATTTTAAACCTATTTTATTTAAACGTTATGTAGATGATTGTTTTGTCATTTTTAAGCATAAAGATCATGCCCCTTTATTTTTAAATTACATTAATACTAAGCATCCTAATATTAAATTCTCTATGGAAGTAGAACAATACAATAAAATTTCGTTTCTTGATGTTACCATAAATAAACACAGTACAGGCTTCTCAACACAAGTATACAGAAAACCAACTACTACCCAACTCGGTACTCATTTTTTCAGCAATATTCCACTTAGTTTTAAGCTGGCTAGTATTAAAAGTCGTATTTTTAGAGCCTATCACCTTTGTTCAAGTTGGTCTTTATTTGACTTAGAAATTCAGTATCTTAAGAGATTTTTCAACTATAATTTTTATTGTACTTTGACTTTTGAGGCTTTAATTTCTAAATTTTTAAATAACCTATATTCACCTAAAATAATTCACTCCACGGTTCCGAAACAGAAGGTTTATCTTAAGCTTCCATTTTTAGACCAACTAACTTTTCAACTTAATAAAGATGTCCACTCTATTTTGGACAGACACTTCCCTCAATGCGACTTTATAATCATTAATTCTAATTCTAATTCTCTGCAATCCTTTTTTCGACATAAAGATCACCTCCCCGTGCTTTTGAGATCCTTTGTTATTTATTTATATACATGTGCGACCTGCCAAAGTCGTTATGTGGGGCAGACTGCCCTACAGTTAAAACTTAGGATTTCGAAGCATTTGGGTTTTTCTTATCGAACTTCTCGCCCTCTTTCCACTCCTGAATCCTCTGCTATTCGGCATCATTCAGAGACCCATGACCACCCGTGCCCCCAGGACTCCTTTGCGATTTTGTCATCTGCTCCTAATTCACTTGATCTTAAAATTTTAGAATCCCTTTTTATCAAGAAATTAAATCCTGAACTAAACTAAACGATAGCCTTTCCTCGATAAAATTACATACTTCCTAACCAACCAACACCTTTTAAACGCAACCAACGCACTAACTTTAAGTTGTTTTTTCCTTTCTCTCCACTTGTTATTTGTAACTTTTACCATCCAGGTTAGTCCTTTTTAAATTTTTAAATTTTAAACTTAACATTTTTAAACTTAATTTTTGAAATTTTAGTTTGTTTTAATTTTACTTTTATTTTGTTTTATAATCCAGATAGTTTTTTAACAACTTTTTAACTTTTTTTTTGTGTTAGATTTTATTATCGTACAGTTTGACATTTGTATTTACTTTAGTTTTATGATTATTTTTAGATGCTTCTATTTAGACACTGAAGATGGCCCCTGAGTGGACCGAAACGTTTGGCCAATAAATGTTGAGAGTCGTATCTCTTGTTTTCATATTCCTATTATACATATATATATATATATATATGTATATATATATATAATATATATATATATAATATATATATATGGTAAGGAGAAAGTTGTTCATTTGTGAGTATTTCGTCTGAACTAATATTTTGACGTTCGCGAAGGGTGAGAAGTTTGGGGGGAATGAGGGAGGAGGGGGGACGACCGTGTGTTTTGAATTGTCGTTTATTTTCACCTATCTTAGCAAGGTTTCTTTTCCTTTCCCACTGTTATTCAATTGTGATATTTATAATAAAATAGGAATTAAGTGATTTATTGTGTAAAGAGCGTGTGTTTAAATTATTTATTTAATAAACAGATGAATCTTCTTAATTCCAACAATTAAAAGAAATTCTGTATTGATTAACTACCATCATAAATATATTGTGGTATTTTGATTAATATATGGTTTAATTTAATAAATGTTGCTATCTGGCAACTCAGTCTTCGATTAAATACATGGCGCTATCTGGCAACTCAGCCGGATTAGAGGTCTATAAAAGAGCGAGAGGCTGATGACGGAGTCATACAACCTCGGCTCCCAGCCGAGCAAGGACCTCTAGTCCTTTCTCTTTCTGGACCTTTGGGAAAACCCCTTAGAGGCCTCAGGTTAGGTATACGAAAATAGCTTGGGGGAGAATTCCGCCTCCAAGCCCTTGCAATCGGCAACAAAGGCCGATACTCTCTCTCTCCCCCCCGCTTCACGTGTACCCTCCCCCCTTGGCTCCTTCTAAGCCAACTGGCTGATTAGGAGCCTATAAGACAACGCCTACTCGGCTGGTCTTAATATGCACTTGGCTCCTGCCAGGTGAACACCTCTCCTCCTTTCTCTTGGGGGATAACGCCTCCTCCAAGTTTCGCACCTGCAGCATCCCCCCACCCCCCTTTGCAGGGATTTTTTGCAACATGTCGCATAACACCCCCACCCTCTTTTGCACCATTACGTAATAATTTGCAACATTCCTGCACTCTCCCTTTTGCGGCTATACTACTAAATATAAATAAATAAATATATATATATATACACACAAACTCAGAATATATATATATATACATACATATATATATATATAAATAAATAAATATATATATAAATATAAGTATATAAATAATATATATAATATATATATATATATATATATATATATATATATATATATATATAAATTGGCTAGAAGAGTGGTTGCGAGGCAGGAAACAGAGGGTGGTCGTTGATGGAGCGGAGTCGTGTTGGGCTAATGTAGCGAGTGGCGTTCCTCAGGGTTCTGTATTGGGCCCCTTGCTTTTTCTTATATATATTAACGACTTAGATGTCGGCCTAGTCAGTACAGTTTCAAAGTTTGCGGATGACACGAAGCTGGGTGGTAGGGCGATTAATGACGAAGATAGAGGTAAAATTCAGGAAGATCTGAATAAAATCGTTGATTGGTCAGGCACATGGCAAATGAGATTTAATGTTGATAAGTGCAAAATTTTGCACATAGGTTCGCGTAACGGTAATTTTGCGTATAGTATGTCAGGGAAAGATTTAACAAGCGTAGAGCAGGAAAAAGATTTAGGAGTTATAGTCACTGGTGATTTAAAAGTAGCGAAACAAAGTACAGCAGCGGTCAATAAGGCGAACAAAGTGTTAGGTTTTATAGCTCGAAATTTTGAGTACAAATCGCGCGATATTATAGTTCCACTTTATAAATCATTAGTTAGACCCCATTTGCAGTACGCGGTCCAATTTTGGAATCCGTATATGCGCAAAGATATAGACAAAATCGAGAGAGCTCAAAGACGAGCAACTAAGATGATTCCGGCGCTTAGGTCAAAGTCGTACGAGGATAGGCTTAAGGAGTTAAAATTGACAACACTCGAGACTAGGAGGTTAAGGGGTGATCTAATCCAGGTTTTCAAAATTATGAATGGGTTTGATAACGTAGATAGAGATAGCTTTTTCGAAATATCTCAATATAATAGGACTAGAAATAACGGGTATAAGTTAACAAGTAGAAGGTTCGAGACCAGTTGCGAAAAACTTTTTTACGCATAGAATAGTAAATAGCTGGAATAGTTTGCCGGTAGAAGTAATTAGTAGCACGTCTATAAACATGTTTAAAAGTCGATTAGACGCATATGTTGATAGAAAGGGTATAGTTTAAGGTAGTAAAATTAAGGCTTTGTGGGGATAGATCCCACAGCTCATCACAAGTGTTGTGGGATATAGGGAGGCAGCGTCTTGGGTTAGGGGATACTCTCTGTCCTTACACACCCTATTTAAAGAGATTCCTCTGCCGAGCGGTGCCCCCCATAGTACTGTGAGGTATTGAAAAACTCATGATCTTCACTTGCCCCACAAACACCTTTAAATGGGAGACCCAAAATGGGTGCACACACATTTCTACATTACTGTACAGTCTTTACAGCCACACCTACACTTTTCCTCCTAAGTGTAATGTATATGGTTGTAAATTTTGACTTGGTCCGCAATCGATATGGACCGTGACTTGATGGATACCGTAATGAAATTGACTGGATTCTTTGGATCTGATATATTTGCATGTCCGTTATAAATAGATATAGATTGTACATATTTGTGGATAGTAGTCTATTATGACTTGATCCTCTGGATCGAGAGATTCTATCTTTAGTTTTAAATCGATAATTAATTAGTTTTAAATTGATAAATATTTAGTTTCGTAAAAATTGGTTGTTGCCAATTTACCGGCAGTTTTTACAAATTTCTTATGTTCTTGTGGTTCGGAACCCACGTAAAATTGTAGGTCCCCTCCGCCACCACGGAGGACATACACAATACACGATTACGAACACAGTTAGGTAGACCAGCCATGAGTGGATCCTAGGGTCTTTGTCGGTCTGAAACATTATAACATTAAAACATATATATATATATAATATATATATATATATATATATATATATATTATATATTATATATATATATATATATATATATATATATATATATATTCCCGGGCGGGGACTTCATTTTTCATTTGTTCGTTATTTCTCTTCCTCGTGTGCAGAACGCGGAATATCTCCTATACAAGCGTCGTTCTTTACGTTAATTATACTGCGTGTTTGCAGTTTAAATGTATATAATGTACGGCATGCGGGAGGTGCCCCCTTGGGGCATTGGTTTCTGCGCGTATGTAGAGGAATTACAACATTTGATTGAGTGAGGCCCGTGGTGTAATGGTTATCATATCTGACCGGCAATCGGAAGATCCCGGGTTCGATTCCCGGGTGGTTACCTCATTTTTTCATTTGTTTCGTTCTCTCGCTCTCATCTTGCACGGAATATTCTCCTATACAAGCGTCGTTCTTTACGTTAATTATACTGCGTGTTTGCAGTTTAAATGTATATATATATATATATATATATATATGTTGCTTGTACCCTGTGGTGAATGGACGTGCTGTTTCACTCTCTCTATTTAAACACCCAAATTAGAAGGGAAAAATCTACTCGGCGTTTATTCTGTTTGCACCCGAAAGTGTTAAAGTATCAGTGAATCCGTGCATATAAATTATAAAGTGAAATTCATTAAAATAAGAAAGTGCAATACAGTTTACATAATTTATCACCATTTTAACGTATATATTCAAAACGAAATACGGTGGCATTCGAGAAAGTTTGAAACAAGCAGGAAAAAGGTCATAAAACGCAAAGGTCAGAAAACCCTCGAAATACCCTCGACATCGAAAGAAAGAAACAGAAACAAAAATAAAATAAATAAATAAAGAATTTGTCTGGGTATTTCTTTTACGCTAATTAAGGAATACATGGATATGGGTCCAAATTCTCACTTAATCTGTAATTGTGCAATCTTAGTAACAACGGAAAGACCTAGCGATTAGATGTGATTTTGCCAACGATTAAATGACTTTATCTGCATGAATTGGAATGATAAGGAAATAACGCTTGTCTCGAACGCGAAACACGTCGTGGGGATCAAATTTCTATGTGGCGTGTACACAGACCGTAAATTCGTTCGCGGTCTTTAAAGAAATGGAGATAGCAGAAAAAACGAAAGAATGGGGACACATGGGTCCGAATGGTCCCAACGAAAAACGGGTGGATGAGAGAGAAGACGAAATAACGTAACAGCATAATAACGAACAAATTTAATAACAAATAACGATATAAACAATATATACGAAGGAAGACATAGATGAAAGAAAGAAATAAGTAAAAGTGCGAAGTAGTCAAACGGTCCAACGAGCGAAATGATAAAAATAATAACTAAAAACGTAGAAAATAAACAGCCAAAGAAAAATAATGATAATGCCAAAACTAAGAACTTGAAATAATAAGAAAAGAAGCAGAAGCGTAGAAAATATCGTATAAATACTACGCGAAAGGAAACTGCAGATAAGGGATGGGCAATGCATATATGCACATCCCACATTATGCAAAACGTAGTACACAAGTGGATACTGCAATTGATAAGAAATGCATGTTCCACCATCTTACGGTCTGCAACACTTATGAAGATGTAACTGCCGATACCACCCTCAAAGGAACGCAACGAGGAACAGAAAAAACGAACATCAAAGAAGAGGCCAA
This sequence comes from Bathynomus jamesi, assembly GCA_023014485.1. NCBI lineage: Eukaryota > Metazoa > Arthropoda > Malacostraca > Isopoda > Cirolanidae > Bathynomus > Bathynomus jamesi. The sequence continues at coordinate 133,310 of JAJOZX010002233.1, forward strand.
TTTTTTAGACGCAGCCAACACATTTCAGCTGCTAAATACTCTCCAGCAATTAAAAACCAGCTGACAAATATAAATATAGAATCCGAGAGCCGGACAGAAGGTACGAACAAAGGCACTTCATGCGTTATCGGGACAACAGGTACCGACAAATAAAAAGAGGTAAATTCTCGGAGGACCACAAGGCAACGAAACCGGCACCCCCATTGGAAAACAAATGGAACCACCTGTATGCGAAAAAGAAAGAGAAAAAATAAAAATAATCCTAGCCAACATACAGGGCCTTAAATCAAACCATTCCACGAACAAAGTTGTATACCTGAAAGGACTCATGCAAGAAGCCGGAGCAGACTTTGCATGCCTCACGGAAACTCATCTAAAGGACTGCCAGGCGAACTGTGAAAATTGTGAGTCCTGTATTGACAAAAAAGAAATACAAATTGACAACTATAACATCCTCCGAGCCGACAGAACAGTGAGACGTAAAGGAGGATGTGCTATTTACACACGCGAAAGGCACATAGCAGAAATGGCTATAAGTACCTCAAACAACTACGTAGAATGTGTAGCAGCAAAAATTGAAAAATTAAATATGGTACTAATTGTAATGTACAGACCCCCAAACACGCCAACCTCAAAATTTTCAGATTCCATTACAGAGGTAAGAAACTTGGTAAAAGATCTACACTCTCCAACCCAAATATTTTTCTCTGTGGAGATTTTAATTTCCCATTCATGAAATATAAAAGGATAGGAAAAAATATATGTATACACCAGGACAAGGGGGGCACACGAGAAGACCAGGAGCAGGTAAAAATGCTACTAGCTAGCTGATGAATTTATGTTAACGCAAGAAATAACAGAAAACACAAAAAAAAAACTGCCTAGATTTGGTATTCACAAACAACAGTAATCTAATTGATAATGTAGAAATATCCCAACTATGATATCGGACCACAACATCATTGAAATAACAACTAATATAAAGCAACAGGAAAGGAAAGAACACGCACAACAGAAAAAGCAAATTCGAAATTTTTAATTTTCACTCCAAAGCTATAAACTGGGAAGATGTGACATCCAGCATGGAAGTAATAGATTGGAAAACCATTTTCGAGGCCAAGACAACGGAGAGATGCTAATGACGTTAGAGGAGAAGACGTTAGAAATTGTGGAAAAACATGTCCCAAAGATACAACAAAGAGGAAAGAGAAGCAGGTTCGAAAGACAAAAGAGGCATTTCGAAAGAGAAAAAGAGTGACTGCAAAATTAAGTAATTGTAAAGATAACATCAGAAAAATATTAAATGATAAACTGCAAAGTATCGATGTCGTCATACAGGAACTAATCGAGAAGCATACAGAAAAAGAAGAGACGACGCTATAGAAGCGATAAAGGCTAACTCAAAGTACTTCTATAATTTCGCAAAAGAAAGTCGAAAAACCATGCGACTATCGGACCTTTAAAAAATGAGAACAGTGCTTTATCTGATGATCTAACAGAAGTATCTGAAATATTAAGAGCTCAGTACGAATCATCTTTCAGTATCCCAAAAACTGACAAATTGATATGCGATAGAAACGCGTTCTTTGAAGAAGAACCACAAGGGGAAAGTATAACGGATTTCGACTTTACGACGGATGATATTACACAAGCCATAGGGAAACTAAAAACACACTCAGCGGCAGGACCGGATAAATGGAATGCCACACTGATAAAAACTGCAAGAATGCAATGCTGAGCCCCTATACTGGATATGGAGACGATCACTAGACACGGGAGAAATACCGGGCATCCTGAAGAGCGCGAACATAGTCCCAATATATAAAGGAGGAGATCGATCCGAGGCCAAAAACTATAGGCCAGTATCGCTTACATCCATCTCACTAAAATATTTGAAAGAATAGTTAGACAGAAAATCTATGACTTTTGGAAACTCAGAAAAAATTCAATGATAACCAACACGGGTTTCGGTCAGGCAGATCATGCCTATCACAACTAATGGAACACTACAACAACATTATTGATTCACTTGAAAGTAATGAAAACTATGACTATATACACAGACTTTGCTAAAGCGTTGACAAGTGTGACCACGGAATCATAATACATAAACTGAAATATATGGGAATAACAGGAAAAGTAGGGAAATGGATATATAATTTCCTTAGTGAGCGGCGGCAAGTCGTTACAGTACAAGGAGTATCTTCATCAGAATCAGAGGTCCTCAGCTCAGTACCACAAGGAACAGTATTAGCTCCACTACTCTTCATAATCATGCTAACTGACATAGATGAGGACGTTACCAGAGACAGCACAGTAACATCCTTTGCGGATGACACAAAGATCAGTAGAAAAATAAGAAACCCAGAAGACATAGGATCTCTACAAACCGACATAAACAGAATCTACAAGTGGACGGAAGACAACAATATGAAGTTTAACACCGAGAAATTTCAGCTATTACGGTACGGAAAAAGAGAAGACCTAAAATCCATGGAATATTATACCCCAAATGGACAGGAAATTCAGAGAAATTCCAGAGCAAAAGATTTAGGGTTGTAATGACAGATGATGCGAAATTTGAACACAAAATAAGATAGCAGTAAACAGAGCAAAGAGAATAACGGGTCAGATATTGAGAACCTTTAAACGAAGGGATAGGAATGTAATGATTCCTCTACTGAAAACCCTGATAATACCCAAATTGGAATACTGCTCGGTCCTAACATCCCCATATAAAAAAGAAGACATTAGACAGCTGGAAGGGATCCAAAGAAGCTTCACAGCCAAGATCAATGGGTGCAAAGAACTAAATTACTGGGAAAGGTTACGCGAACTAGACCTATACTCACTGGAAAGGAGAAGAGAGAGATACACCATTATTTACACTTGGAAAATAATGGAGAAACTAGTCCCTAATCTTACTCTGAACCTATAACTCCCCAAACAACGGTGGAAAGTAGAAACGGTAGACTGTGTGTATTCCCAAATTGAAGGCGAGACAGGGAACATCCTTAACCCTGAAAGAAAATAGTTTTGTAGTGAGAGGACCAAAACTGTTTAATCAGTTGCCCAAAGACCTAAGAAACACGAAGGGAGTTGCAGTGGAAATCTTCAAAAGAAGACTAGACGCCTGGCTCAGAACAATCCCCGATGAGCCGGGCGTACCTGGCTATGTGAGGTGGAGAGCGCAAGAATCCAACTCACTACTTCACCAGGCCAACTCGAGAGGAGGGGCGACAAGCTTGACCTTCGCGAAATGAGAGATCATCACGCGAAACCTTTGTAAGGTTGTAAGGTAAGGTATATATATATATATATATATATATATGAAAATGAAAAGGTTTATTGGCAGACTATAGTCCATATGACAAATATTATTAATACAATGACAGTTCATATACTAAGGATAGAAATATATACAATTGATTAGAAATAATACTGCACTGTCGAAGTTAAGTGGAGCTACAGACAGACGTTTTCGTACCAAGAAGTCCATAGCTTAGAGGATAAATGACAGGACTCATGGATAGCTTGGATGATCGGGTTGGTTGAATTTTTAATTCTTTGCATTAGACTGTTGAGCACGTCTTGTTACCTCCGGGAAGCTCGGGACATTGCGAGTAGCAAACATTTGCGAAGCTGAGCATCTCGGGGGTAATTTATGTAGAGTCTAAAAGACCTGTTGTACAACAAATTTAGGGTTCTGCCAGAACCTTTTTTATAATTCACCCAGAGTTGCTGACCGTATATATTACTGCAGAAAGTACGAAAGAGTGTCTTTAGCTTCACTTGTACAGAAACGAAAGTTCCTTATGGTCATATTCGCTTTAGCACACAGGCTTCGAGATTGTTTTCTTATATCCGAGTCATCACTCAAGGAGCTGGTAATAGTTTGACCCAAATACTTAAACTCTTGTACTTCCTCAATTACTTCACCAATCATTTTAAACCTTACATCAGCTGGCTGATTACAGCTTTTAGGATGAAATTGCATAACCTTAGTTTTTGTAACATTAAAAAGAATATCATGTTTCTGCAAATACACTTCGCAGACGCTTAATAGCCGATCCAGACCTTTAACAGAGGGACTTATTACCACCATATCATCGGCATAAACTAAGTTATTTATCCTTGTGTTATCTATACAAAATCCCACTGTTGCCTCATTAAGTGAAGCAATTAATCCGTCAATATACACATTAAACAGCATAGGGGGCAATGCTGGGCAACCGCACACCAAATGGGAGGTTCGCACCCGCACTTCCGCACCCGCACTTTAGCCTCTACCGCACCCGCACTTCCGCACAACCGCACCCGCACCCTATTTACGTATATAAAGATTTATCGCAAGGAAATATGTTTCCATTAATATATTAATACTTTTATATTAATACTTAATATAGTATATACTTTGAAGTTGTAACAAATGTGAAAAATACTTACTTACTTATGTATATGCACTTACATTTAGCAATATCTCAATAACTTTACTACCATATTTAACGGGTGTGCGGACCAATCCGCACACCTTCCGCACCCGCACCTCCGCACCTTCTTACCTTAGGGTTCCCCTTGCAGAGGCTTGCCACCCGTAGTTCTTCGTTACGTTTCGCTAGCCTAACCTTCGCCTTCACTTCCCTACACAGGCGGACATACGCTTCAGTGTTCTCGTGGGAACGATTGGCCTTCGCCCTCCTATACGCTACTTTCCTATTTCGGATAGCCGAAGCGATGTCACGATTGAACCACTTAGGCTGCGTTGAAGCAGGGGTGACCGGTTTTGAGGGTATGGCAGCAGACTGCAGCACCATAAACTCGTCCCGGAATGCACTCCACACTCCCTCAACATCGCCGCCAACCTCTAACCCCATCTCTCCTACGCTATCCCTGAGGCTAACAAAGTTCGCCCGCCGGAGATCGAGCTTACTGCCTCTCGAGTTACTACGCTTCACCCGAGAGACGCACACACGGAACCTAATAAGACCGTGATCACTCCCGCCCAATGATTCGTCAACGGTGAAGCCAGTGACGAGGTTGTCTTCGGTCGTGAATACTAAGTCTAGAACGCTTTCGCCTCGTGTAGGCTCGTTGACCCACAGTGAGGAAGTTCTCATCAGCAAAGTCGACTAGCCTCCTCCCTTCAGCATCGGCAGTCCTGTTTTCCCACTTTATGCCGCGACAGTTGAAGTCTCCTAAAACTACACACACCCTATCCCCTAGCAGGCTACTGAGTTCGGTGTACAGGGCTGTATCCTCCACGAGGAGGAGATGCGGAGGTCTGTACACCAAGATTAACCTATAGTTCGTCCCTCCCACGTTCAGATCGACGCCAAGCAGCTCCCGTTCCGACCGGAACTGGCAGTCAACCGGACTCAACGTGTCTCTGACGTATATTAGTACCCCACCCCCCTCCCCACGGGTGCGGTCTTTGTGAAACATTCTATACCCGGGAATTTCGAACTCCCCAACGTAGTCCCTACGATCAGTATGAATCCAGGACTCGGTGATAGCAAAGATATCCTGGTATTCTGATGCTAAGAGTGCCCGTAGCTCACCAAACTTGTTCCTGATCGACCTAGCATTAAAAAGCATTGCACGGAGGGAGCCTCCCCTATTCTGACCGCCCCCTAGCACGACCCGTTTCCCGAACAGCCAGGGCTGTCGGGAGTTGAATAGCCCCTCACTAACGAGGGGACAATCTCCGCAGGAGAGAGAGAGAGAGAGAGAGAGAGAGTTACAAGGAGTTACAAGGAAAAGAAGTACCTCAAAAGGCCTTGCGGCCCATACCGAGGAGGTACCAATGGCAACGGGTGCCAGGGAAAATTTTGTAAAAGTTTATTTTTCTTTCAACTATCCTAGCAGTAGTAGAAAACTGGATAGAAAAGTAGAAGGCTCTCTCCCCACCCTCCGCTCCCTCCCTGCCAGAGGCAGGTACGGAAAAAGGTTGAAGAAAATACCTTGACCCTGGAAAAGTAGCCAAGGAAATTTTACAGGAAAGTGGAGAATATATAAATAGCTCTATATTTAGCTTGCTCACAGAGACACCGTGCAAGCGATCTCCTGCAGAGTTTTCTTGTGTTTTAGTCTTGAACTATGAGAGTATTCAGTACTTTGTCTAGCCTATTTTTAAACACATTTACACTTTGACTGGAAACAACCTCTGAGGGAAGTTGGTTCCAGATATTAACTATTTTATAGGAAAAGAAATTTCCGCAGACTGAGGTCCTAAATGTCTTTACACACTCAAATAGTGTGCAAGATTTCGTCTACCCTTTTCTTGAACTGATCCACAGAGGAACTGTTCACAACTTCCGAAGGTAACCTGTTCCATGTGTCACAGATCTTATACGTAAAGTAATTCCCACACACACTAGTCCTAAACCGTTTCAAATCCAACTTCCAACCATTGTTGCGAGTTGGGTTATCATTTAAACTAAACATACTTCTAAAATCGACATCGTTGAACCCGCGTAAGAGCTTGAAAACCTCGATCAGTTGACCGCGCAGCCTCCCGAGTTTCAAGCGAAAACAAGTTCAGGGCGCGTAACCGTCGATTGTAGCCCATATGCCTAACGGAAGGGATTAACTTTGTGGCCCTCGCCTGCACTCGCTCCAGCCTCTCAATATCTTTCCTGAGGGTGGGCGACCAGAACTGCACAGCATACTCCAGGTGCGGCCGAGCAAGGGAATTGTACAGTGAGAGCACAATCTCCTTGTTCCGAAACTGAAATTGCCTCCTGATATAACCCAATAGTTTCTGGGCTTTCTTTTCCACCTCTACACACTGTATCGTAAACTTAAGATCGCTGCTAATTAGCACACCCAAGTCCTTTTCTAAATCAGTCACCTCGATATTACTACCCAACATCGAGTAGTCCGACTTGGGATTGGCGTAGCCAATGTGCATCACTTTGCATTTACCCAAGTTAAACGGCATTTGCCATTTTTCGGACCACTCTCCTATCCTACCTAGGTCCGCACGCAGTTCCACGATCGCTTCGGGCGTCCCAACATTGGCCCCAAGCTTGGTGTCATCAGCGAATTTTGCGATCCGACTAACGATGCCACCGTCGATATCATTTATGTAAATGATAAACAACAGCGGCCCCAAAACGGAACCCTGAGGAACCCCACTAGTGACCGAGGACCAACCCGAACTAGCCCCTTTAATTACCACCCTCTGCCGCCTATTCCTCAGCCAGTTTTCAATCCACCTACCTATTTCCCCACCGATACCCAGCGCGCGCACTTTCGCTATTAGCCGGCGGTGAGGTACCTTATCAAAGGCTTTCTGAAAGTCGAGATAAAGTATATCAATCGCCCTACTCTTATCGTACTCACTCAACATGACGTGGAAAAACTCGAGCAAGTTGGTGAGACACGACCTATGCCGTCTAAACCCATGTTGGGAGTCCCCAAGCAGCTTGTAGGAATCCAAATGGTCAACGATCCTATCAGCTATTATCCCTTCTAATAATTTACCTACAACTGAAGTGAGACTAATGGGACGATAGTTCCCTGGACTTTCGTGATCCCCTTTCTTAAAGATAGGGGTCACGTTGGCTTCCCTCTAGTCACCAGGCACCTGGCCCATCTCCAACGATTTGTTGAAGACTGTAGCCAGGTGGGGAGCCACCTGGTCGCGCACTTCTCGCAACACTCTGGGGAGAAACTGGTCTGGCCCAGGAGCCTTAAACGCGCTCAGTTTGTCTATTCTAGCGGCAACGACTGTCGCGGTACATATAACACTATCCAGGCCAGCACCTTCGTGCCTCACGCCTGGCTCGGGGATGACGCGGGTATCCTCCCTGGTGAACACTCCCGCAAAGTACTCATTAAGCACATTAGCGATGTCCGCGTCGGAGGTCCGCAGAACGCCGCTTCCATCCTTTAACGGACCTATCATACTTCTAATGAGAGAGAGAGAGAGAGAGAGAGAGAGAGAGAGAGAGAGAGAGAGAGAGAAGGAAAAGAAGTACCTCAAAAGGCCTTGCGGCCCATACCGAGGAGGTACCAATGGCAACGGGTGCCAGGGAAAATTTTGTAAAAGTATATTTTTCTTTCAACTATCATAGCAGTAGTAGAAAACTGGATAGAAAAGTAGAAGGCTCTCTCCCCACCCTCCGCTCCCTCCCTGCCAGAGGCAGCTACGGAAAAAGGTTGAAGAAAATACCTTGACCCTGGAAAAGTAGCCAAGGAAATTTTACAGGAAAGTGGAGAATATATAAATAGCTCTATATTTAGCTTGCTCAGAGAGACACCGTGCAAGCGATCTCCTGCAGAGTTTTCTTATGTTTTAGTCTTAAACTATGAGAGTATTCAGTACTTTGTCTAGCCTATTTTTAAACACATTTACACTTTGACTGGAAACAACCTCTGAGGGAAGTTGGTTCCAGATATTAACTATTTTATAGGAAAAGAAATTTCCGCAGACTGAGGTCTTAAATGTCTTTACACACTCAAATAGTGTGCAAGATTTGGTCTACCCTTTTTTTGAACTGATCCACAGAGGAACTGTTCACAACTTCCGAAGGTAACCTGTTCCATGTGTCACAGATCTTATACGTAAAGTAATTCCCACACACACTAGTCCTAAACCGTTTCAAATCCAACTTCCAACCATTGTTGCGAGTTGGGTTATCATTTAAACTAAACATACTTCTAAAATCGACATCGTTGAACCTGCGTAAGCGAGAGAGAGAGAGAGAGAGAGAGAGAGAGAGAGAGTTACAAGGAGTTACAAGGAAAAGAAGTACCTCAATAGGCCTTGCGGCCCATACCGAGGAGGTACCAATGGCAACGGGTGCCAGGGAAAATTTTGTAAAAGTTTATTTTTCTTTCAACTATCCTAGCAGTAGTAGAAAACTGGATAGAAAAGTAGAAGGCTCTCTCCCCACCCTCCGCTCCCTCCCTGCCAGAGGCAGGTACGGAAAAAGGTTGAAGAAAATACCCTGACCCTGGAAAAGTAGCCAAGGAAATTTTACAGGAAAGTGGAGAACATATAAATAGCTCTATATTTAGCTTGCTCACAGAGACACCGTGCAAGCGATCTCCTGCAGAGTTTTCTTATGTTTTAGTCCCAAACTATGAGAGTATTCAGTACTTTGTCTAGCCTATTTTTAAACACATTTAGACTTTGACTGGAAACAACCTCTGAGGGAAGTTTGTTCCAGATATTAACTATTTTATAGGAAAAGAAATTTCCGCAGACTGAGGTCTTAAATGTCTTTACACACTCAAATAGTGTGCAAGATTTGGTCTACCCTTTTCTTGAACTGATCCACAGAGGAACTGTTCACAACTTCCGAAGGTAACCTGTTCCATGTGTCACAGATCTTATACGTAAAGTAATTCCCACACACACTAGTCCTAAACCGTTTCAAATCCAACTTCCAACCATTGTTGCGAGTTGGGTTATCATTTAAACTAAACATACTTCTAAAATCGACATCGTTGAACCCGCGTAAGAGCTTGAAAACCTCGATCAGTTGACCGCGCAGCCTCCGAGTTTCAAGCGAAAACAAGTTCAGGGCGCGTAACCGTCGATTGTAACCCATATGCCTAACGGAAGGGATTAACTTTGTGGCCCTCGCCTGCACTCGCTCCAGCCTCTCAAAATCTTTCCTGAGGGTGGGCGACCAGAACTGCACAGCATACTCCAGGTGCGGCCGAACAAGGGAATTGTACAGTGAGAGCACAATCTCCTTGTTCCGAAACTGAAATTGCCTCCTGATATAACCCAATAGTTTCTGGGCTTTCTTTTCCACCTCTACACACTGTTTCGTAAACTTAAGGTCGCTGCTAATTAGCACACCCAAGTCCTTTTCTAAATCAGTCACCTCGATATTACTACCCAACATTGAGTAGTCCGACTTGGGATTGGCGTAGCCAATGTGCATCACTTTGCATTTACCCAAGTTAAACGGCATTTGCCATTTTTCGGACCACTCTCCTATCCTACCTAGGTCCGCACGCAGTTCCTCGATCGCTTCGGGCGTCCCAACACTGGCCCCAAGCTTGGTGTCATTAGCGAATTTGGCGATCCGACTGACGATGCCACCGTCGATATCATTTATGTAAATGATAAACAACAGTGGCCCCAAAACAGAACCCTGAGGAACCCCACTAGTGACCGAGGCCCAACCCGAACTAGCCCCTTTAATTACCACCAGAGAGAGAGAGAGAGAGAGAGAGAGAGAGAGAGTTACAAGGAGTTACAAGGAAAAGAAGTACCTCAAAAGGCCTTGCGGCCCATACCGAGGAGGTACCAATGGCAACGGGTGCCAGGGAAAATTTTGTATACACTCAAATAGTGTGCAAGATTTGGTCTAACCTTTTCTTGAACTGATCCACAGAGGAACTGTTCACAACTTCCGAAGGTAACCTGTTCCATGTGTCACAGATCTTATACGTAACGTAATTCCCACACACACTAGTCCTAAACCGTTTCAAATCCAACTTCCAACCATTGTTGCGAGTTGGCACAACTTCCGAAGGTAACCTGCTCCATGTGTCACAGATCTTATAAGTAAAGTAATTCCCACACACACTAGTCCTAAACCGTTTCAAATCCAACTTCCAACCATTGTTGCGAGTTGGGTTATCATTTAAACTAAACATACTTCTAAAATCGACATCGTTCAACCCGCGTAAGAGCTTGAAAACCTCGATCAGTTGACCGCGCAGCCTCCGAGTTTCAAGCGAAAACAAGTTCAGGGCGCGTAACCGTCGATTGTAGCCCATATGCCTAACGGAAGGGATTAACTTTGTGGCCCTCGCCTGCACTCGCTCCAGTCTCTCAATATCTTTCCTGAGGGTGGGCGACCAGAACTGCACAGCATACTCCAGGTGCGGCCGAACAAGGGAATTGTACAGTGAGAGCACAATCTCCTTGTTCCGAAACTGAAATTGCCTCCTGATATAACCCAATAGTTTCTGGGCTCTCTTTTCCACCTCTACACACTGTTTTGTAAACTTAAGGTCGCTGCTAATTAGCACACCCAAGTCCTTTTCTAAATCACTCACCTCGATATTACTACCCAACATCGAGTAGTCCGACTTGGGATTGGCGTAGCCAATGTCCATCACTTTGCATTTACCCAAGTTAAACGGCATTTGCCATTTTTCGGACCACTCTCCTATCCTACCTAGGTCCGTACGCAGTTCCTCGATCGCTTCGGGCGTCCCAACATTGGCCCAAAGCTTGGTGTCATCAGCGAATTTGGCGATCCGACTGACGATGCCACCGTCGATATCATTTATGTAAATGATAAACAACAGTGGCCCCAAAACGGAACCCTGAGGAACCCCACTAGTGACCGAGGCCCAACCCGAACTAGCCCCTTTAATTACCACCCTCTACCAGTTTTCAATCCACCTACCTATTTCCCCACCGATACCCAGCGCGCGCACTTTCGCCATTAGCCGGCGGTGAGGTACCTTATCAAAGGCTTTCTGAAAGTCGAGATAAAGTATATCAATCGCCCTACTCTTATCGTACTCACTCAACATGACGTGGAAAAACTCGAGCAAGTTGGTGAGACACGACCTATGCCGTCTAAACCCATGTTGGGAGTCCCCAAGCAGCTTGTAGGAATCCAAATGGTCAACGATCCTATCAGCTATTATCCCTTCTAATAATTTACCTACAACTGAAGTGAGACTAATGGGACGATAGTTCCCTGGACTTTCGTGATCCCCTTTCTTAAAGATAGGGGTCACGTTGGCTTCCCTCCAGTCACCAGGCACCTGGCCCATCTCCAACGATTTGTTGAAGACTGTAGCCAGGTGGGGAGCCACCTGGTCGCGCACTTCTCGCAACACTCTGGGGAGAAACTGGTCTGGCCCAGGAGCCTTAAACGCGCTCAGTTTGTCTATTCTATCGGCAACGACTGTCGCGGTACATCTAACACTATCCAGGCCAGCACCTTCGTGCCTCACGCCTGGCTCGGGGATGACGCGGGTATCCTCCCTGGTGAGCACCCCCGCAAAGTACTCATTAAGCACATTAGCGATGTCCGCGTCGGAGGTCCGCAGAACGCGGACTTGCCACCCGTAGTTCTTCGTTACGTTTCGCTAGCCTAACCTTCGCCTTCATTCCCTACACAGGCGGACATACGCTTCAGTGTTCTCGTGGGAACGATTGGCCTGCGCCCTCCTATACGCTACTTTCCTATTTCGGATAGCCGAAGCGATGTCACGATTGAACCACTTAGGCTGCGTTGAGGCAGGGGTAACCAGTTTTGAGGGTATGGCAGCAGACTGCAGCACCATAAACTCGTCCCGGAATGCACTACACACTCCCTCAACTTCGCCGCCAACCTCTAACCCCATCTCTCCTACGCTATCCCTGAGGCTAACAAAGTTCGCCCGCCGGAGATCGAGCTTACTGCCTCTCGAGTTACTACGCTTCACCCGAGGGACGCACACCCGCAACCTAATAAGACCGTGATCACTCCCGCCCAATGATTCGTCAACGGTGAGGCCAGTGACGAGGTTGTCTTCGGTCGTGAATACTAAGTCTAGAACGCTTTCGCCTCGTGTAGGCTCGTTGACCCACTGAGTGAGGAAGTTCTCATCAGCAAAGTCAACTAGCCTCCTCCCTTCAGCATCGGCAGTCCTGTTTTCACACTTTATGCCGCGACAGTTGAAGTCTCCTAAAATTACACACACCCTATCCCCTAGCAGGCTACTGAGTTCGGTGTACAGGGCTGTATCCTCCTCGAGGAGGAGATGCGGAGGTCTGTACACCAAGATTAACTTATAGTTCGTCCCTCCCACGTTCAGATCGACGCCAAACAGCTCCCGTTCCGACCGGAACTGGCAGTCAACCGGACTCAACGTGTCTCTGACGTATATTAGTACCCCACCCCCCTCCCCACGGGTGCGGTCTTTGCGAAACATTCTATACCGGGGAATTTCGAACTCCCCAACGTAGTCCCTACGATCAGTATGAATCCAGGACTCGGTGATAGCAACGATATCCTGGTATTCTGATGCTAAGAGCGCCCGTAGCTCGCAAAACTTGTTCCTGATCGACCTAGCATTAAAAAGCATTGCACGGAGGGAGCCTCCCCTATTCTCACCGCCCCCTAGCACGACCCGTTTCCCGAACAGCCAGGGCTGTCGGGAGTTGAAGAGCCCCTCACTAACGAGGGGACAATCTCCGCAGGAGCCTGAGCCCCCTCCAACGTGGAAGGAGAGTCACTACCTGCTGTTGGAGGGGGACTACCTGCTGTTGGAGGGGGACTAACTGCTGGGGAGAGAGAGAGAGAGAGAGAGAGAGAGTTACAAGGAGTTACAAGGAAAAGAAGTACCTCAAAAGGCCTTGCGGCCCATACCGAGGAGGTACCAATGGCAACGGGTGCCAGGGAAAATTTTGTACACACTCAAATAGTGTGCAAGATTTGGTCTAACCTTTTCTTGAACTGATCCACAGAGGAACTGTTCACAACTTCCGAAGGTAACCTGCTCCATGTGTCACAGATCTTATACGTAAAGTAATTCCCACACACACTAGTCCTAAACCGTTTCAAATCCAACTTCCAACCATTGTTGCGAGTTGGGTTATCATTTAAACTAAACATACTTCTAAAATCGACATCGTTCAACCCGCGTAAGAGTTTGAAAACCTCGATCAGTTGACCGCGCAGCCTCCGAGTTTCAAGCGAAAACAAGTTCAGGGCGCGTAACCGTCGATTGTAGCCCATATGCCTAACGGAATTGATTAACTTTGTGGCCCTCGCCTGCACTCGCTCCACTCTCTCAATATCTTTCCTGAGGGTGGGAGACCAGAACTGCACAGCATACTCCAGGTGCGGCCGAACAAGGGAATTGTACAGTGAGAGCACAATCTCCTTGTTCCGAAACTGAATTGCCTCCTGATATAACCCAATAGTTTCTGGGCTTTCTTTTCCACGTCTACACACTGTTTCGTAAACTTAAGGTCGCTGCTAATTAACACACCCAAGTCCTTTTCTAAATCAGTCATCTCGATATTACTACCCAACATCGAGTAGTCCGACTTGGGATTGGCGTAGCCAATGTGCATCACTTTGCATTTACCCAAGTTAAACGGCATTTGCCATTTTTCGGACCACTCTCCTATCCTACCTAGGTCCGCACGCAGTTCCTCGATCGCTTCGGGCGTCCCACCATTGGCCCCAAGCTTGGTGTCATCAGCGAATTTGGCGATCCGACTGACGATGCCACCGTCGATATCATTTATGTAAATGATAAACAACAATGGCCCCAAAACGGAACCCTGAGGAACCCCACTAGTGACAGAGGCCCAACCCGATCTAGCCCCTTTAATTACCACCCTCTGCCGGCTATTCCTCAGCCAGATTTCAATCCACCTACCTATTTCCCCACCGATACCCAGCGCGCGCACTTTCGCCATTAGCCGGCGGTGAGGTACCTTATCAAAGGCTTACTGAAAGTCGAGATAAAGTATATCAATAGCCCTACTCTTATCGTACTCACTCAACATGACGTGGAAAAACTCGAGCAAGTTGGTGAGACACGACCTATGCCGTCTAAACCCATGTTGGGAGTCCCCAAGCAGCTTGTAGGAATCCAGATGGTCAACGATCCTATCAGCTATTATCCCTTCTAATAATTTACCTACAACTGAAGTGAGACTAATGGGACGATAGTTCCCTGGACTTTCGTGATCCCCTTTCTTAAAGATAGGGGTCACGTTGGCTTCCCTCCAGTCACCAGGCACCTGGAGAGAGGGAGAGAGAGAGAGAGAGAGTTACAAGGAGTTACAAGGAAAAGAAGTACCTCAAAAGGCCTTGCGGCCCATACCGAGGAGGTACCAATGGCAACGGGTGCCAGGGAAAATTTTGTAAAAGTTTATTTTTCTTTCAACTATCCTAGCAGTAGTAGAAAACTGGATAGAAAAGTAGAAGGCTCTCTCCCTACCCTCCGCTCCCTCCCTGCCAGAGGCAGGTACGGAAAAAGGTTGAAGAAAATACCTTGACCCTGGAAAATTAGCCAAGGAAATTTTACAGGAAAGTGGAGAATATATAAATAGCTCTATATTTAGCTTGCTCACAGAGACACCGTGCAAGCGAACTCCTACAGAGTTTTCTTATGTTTTAGTCTTAAACTATGCGAGTATTCAGTACTTTGTCTAGCCTATTTTTAAACACATTTACACTTTGAATGTAAACAACCTCTGAGGGAAGTTGGTTCCAGATATTAACTATTTTATAGGAAAAGAAATTTCCGCAGACTGAGGTCCTAAATGTCTTTACACACTCAAATAGTGTGCAAGATTTCGTCTACCCTTTTCTTGAACTGAGAGAGAGAGAGAGAGAGAGAGAGAGAGAGAGAGAGAGAGAGAGAGAGAGAGAGAGAGAGTTACAAGGAGTTACAAGGAAAAGAAGTACCTCAAAAGGCCTTGCGGCCCATACCGAGGAGGTACCAATGGCAACGGGTGCCACGGAAAATTTTCTACACACTCAAATAGTGTGCAAAATTTGGTCTAACCGTTTCTTGAACTGATCCACAGAGGAACTGTTCACATCTTCCGAAGGTAACCTGTTCCATGTGTCATAGATCTTATACGTAACGTAATTCCCACACACACTAGTCCTAAACCGTTTCAAATCCAACTTCCAACCATTGTTGCGAGTTGGCACAACTTCCGAAGGTAACCTGCTCCATGTGTCACAGATCTTATAAGTAAAGTAATTCCCACACACACTAGTCCTAAACCGTTTCAAATCCAACTTCCAACCATTGTTGCGAGTTGGGTTATCATTTAAACTAAACATACTTCTAAAATCGACATCGTTCAACCCGCGTAAGAGCTTGAAAACCTCGATCAGTTGACCGCGCAGCCTCCGAGTTTCAAGCGAAAACAAGTTCAGGGCGCGTAACCGTCGATTGTAGCCCATATGCCTAACGGAAGGGATTAACTTTGTGGCCATCGCCTGCACTCGCTCCAGTCTCTCAATATCTTTCCTGAGGGTGGGCGACCAGAACTGCACAGCATACTCCAGGTGCGGCCGAACAAGGGAATTGTACAGTGAGAGCACAATCTCCTTGTTCCGAAACTGAAATTGCCTCCTGATATAACCCAATAGTTTCTGGGCTCTCTTTTCCACCTCTACACACTGTTTTGTAAACTTAAGGTCGCTGCTAATTAGCACACCCAAGGCCTTTTCTAAATCACTCACCTCGATATTACTACCCAACATCGAGTAGTCCGACTTGGGATTGGAGTAGCCAATGTGCATCACTTTGCATTTACCCAAGTTAAACGGCATTTGCCATTTTTAGGACCACTCTCCTATCCTACCTAGGTCCGCACGCAGTTCCTCGATCGCTTCGGGCGTCCCAACATTGGCCCCAAGCTTGGTGTCATCAGCGAATTTGGCGATCCGACTGACGATGCCACCGTCGATATCATTTATGTAAATGATAAACAACAGTGGCCCCAAAACGGAACCCTGAGGAACTCCACTATTGACCGAGGCCCAACCCGAACTAGCACCTTTAATTACCACCCTCTGCCGCCTATTCCTCATCCAGTTTTCAATCCACCTACCTATTTCCCCACCGATACCCAGCGCGCGCACTTTCGCCATTAGCCGGCGGTGAGGTACCTTATCAAAGGCTTTCTGAAAGTCGAGATAAAGTACATCAATCGCCCTACTCTTATCGTACTCACTCAACATGACGTGGAAAAACTCGAGTAAGTTGGTGAGACACGACCTATGCCGTCTAAACCCATGTTGGGAGTCCCCAAGCAGCTTGTAGGAATCCAAATGGTCAACGATCCTATCAACTATTATCCCTTCTAATAATTTACCTACAACTGAAGTGAGACTAATGGGACGATAGTTCCCTGGACTTTCGTGATCCCCTTTCTTAAAGATAGGGGTCACGTTGGCTTCCCTCCAGTCACCAGGCACCTGGCCCATCTCCAACGATTTGTTGAAGATTGTAGCCAGGTGGGGAGCCACCTGGTCGCGCACTTCTCGCAACACTCTGGGGAGAAACTGGTCTGGCCCAGGAGCCTTAAACGCGCTCAGTTTGTCTATTCTATCGGCAACGACTGTCGCGGTACATCTAACACTATCCAGGCCAGCACCTTCGTGCCTCACGCCTGGCTCGGGGATGACGCGGGTATCCTCCCTGGTGAACACTCCCGCAAAGTACTCATTAAGCACATTAGCGATGTCCGCGTCGGAGGTCCGCAGAACGCGGACTTGCCACCCGTAGTTCTTCGTTACGTTTCGCTAGCCTAACCTTCGCCTTCACTTCCCTACACAGGCGGACATTCGCTTCAGTGTTCTCGTGGGAACGATTGGCCTGCGCCCTCCTATACGCTACTTTCCTATTTCGGATAGCCGAAGCGATGTCACGATTGAACCACTTAGGCTGCGTTGAAGCAGGGGTAACCGGTTTTGAGGGTATGGCAGCAGACTGCAGCACCATAAACTCGTCTCGGAATGCACTCCACACTCCCTCAACATCGCCGCCAACCTCTAACCCCATCTCTCCTACGCTATCCCTGAGGCTAACAAAGAAAGTTCGCCCGCCGGAGATCGAGCTTACTGCCTTTCGAGTTACTACGCTTCACCCGAGGGACGCACACCCGGAACCTAATAAGACCGTGATCACTCCCGCCCAATGATTCGTCAACGGTGAGGCCAGTGACGAGGTTGTCTTCGGTCGTGAATACTAAGTCTAGAACGCTTTCGCCTCGTGTAGGCTCGTTGACCCACTGAGTGAGGAAGTTCTCATCAGCAAAGTCAACTAGCCTCCTCCCTTCAGCATCGGCAGTCCTGTTTTCACACTTTATGCCGCGACAGTTGAAGTCTCCTAAAACTACACACACCCTATCCCCTAGCAGGCTACTGAGTTCGGTGTACAGGGCTGTATCCTCCTCGAGGAGATGCGGAGGTCTGTACACCAAGATTAACCTATAGTTCGTCCCTCCCACGTTCAGATCGACGCCAAGCAGCTCCCGTTCCGACCGGAACTGGCAGTCAACCGGACTCAACGTGTCTCTGACGTATATTAGTACCCCACCCCCCTCCCCACGGGTGCGGTCTTTGCGAAACATTCTATACCCGGGAATTTCGAACTCCCCAACGTAGTCCCTACGATCAGTATGAATCCAGGACTCGGTGATAGCAACGATATCCTGGTATTCTGATGCTAAGAGCGCCCGTAGCTCGCAAAACTTGTTCCTGATCGACCTAGCATTAAAAAGCATTGCACGGAGGGAGCCTCCCCTATTCTGACCGCCCCCTAGCACGAACCGTTTCCCGAACAGCCAGGGGGGAGTTGAAGAGCCCCTCACTAACGAGGGGACAATCTCCGCAGGAGCCTGAGCCCCCTCCAACGTGGAAGGAGAGTCACTACCTGCTGTTGGAGGGGGACTACCTGCTGTTGGAGGGGGACTAACTGCTGGGGAGAGAGAGAGAGAGAGAGAGAGAGAGAGAGAGAGAGAGTTACAAGGAGTTACAAGGAAAAGAAGTACCTCAAAAGGCCTTGCGGCCCATACCGAGGAGGTACCAATGGCAAAGGGTGCCAGGGAAAATTTTGTACACACTCAAATAGTGTGCAAGATTTGGTCTAACCTTTTCTTGAACTGATCCACAGAGGAACTGTTCACAACTTCCGAAGGTAACCTGCTCCATGTGTCACAGATCTTATAAGTAAAGTAATTCCCACACACACTAGTCCTAAACCGTTTCAAATCCAACTTCCAACCATTGTTGCGAGTTGGGTTATCATTTAAACTAAACATACTTCTAAAATCGACATCGTTCAACCCGCGTAAGAGCTTGAAAACCTCGATCAGTTGACCGCGCAGCCTCCGAGTTTCAAGCGAAAACAAGTTCAGGACGCGTAACCGTCGATTGTAGCCCATATGCCTAACGGAAGGGATTAACTTTGTGGCCCTCGCCTGCACTCGCTCCAGTCTCTCAATATCTTTCCTGAGGGTGGGCGACCAGAACTGCACAGCATACTCCAGTTGCGGCCGAACAAGGGAATTGTACAGTGAGAGCACAATCTCCTTGTTCCGAAACTGAAATTGCCTCCTGATATAACCCAATAGTTTCTGGGCTTTCTTTTCCACCTCTACACACTGTTTCGTAAACTTAAGGTCGCTGCTAATTAGCACACCCAAGTCCTTTTCTAAATCAGTCACCTCGATATTACTACCCAACATCGAGTAGTCCGACTTGGGATTGGCGTAGCCAATGTGCATCACTTTGCATTTACCCAAGTTAAACGGCATTTGCCATTTTTCGGACCACTCTCCTATCCTACCTAGGTCCGCACGCAGTTCCTCGATCGCTTCGGGCGTCCCAACATTGGCCCAAAGCTTGGTGTCATCAGCGAATTTGGCGATCCGACTGACGATGCCACCGTCGATATCATTTATGTAAATGATAAACAACAGTGGCCCCAAAACGGAACCCTGAGGAACCCCACTAGTGATCGAGGCCCAACCCGATCTAGCCCCTTTAATTACCACCCTCTGCCGCCTATTCCTCAGCCAGTTTTCAATCCACCTACCTATTTCCCCACCGATACCCAGCGCGCGCACTTTCGCCATTAGCCGGCGGTGAGGTACCTTATCAAAGGCTTTCTGAAAGTCGAGATAAAGTATATCAATAGCCCTAGTCTTATCGTACTCACTCAACATCACGTGGAAAAACTCGAGCAAGTTGGTGAGACACGACCTATGCCGTCTAAACCCATGTTGGGAGTCCCCAAGCAGCTTGTAGGAATCCAGATGGTCAACGATCCTATTAGCTATTATCCCTTCTAATAATTTACCTACAACTGAAGTGAGACTAATGGGACGATAGTTCCCTGGACTTTCGTGATCCCCTTTCTTAAAGATAGGGGTCACGTTGGCTTCCCTCCAGTCACCAGGCACCTGGAGAGAGAGAGAGAGAGAGAGAGTTACAAGGAGTTACAAGGAAAAGAAGTACCTCAAAAGGCCTTGCGGCCCATACCGAGGAGGTACCAATGGCAACGGGTGCCAGGGAAAATTTTGTAAAAGTTTATTTTTCTTTCAACTATCCTAGCAGTAGTAGAAAACTGGATAGAAAAGTAGAAGGCTCTCTCCCTACCCTCCGCTCCCTCCCTGCCAGAGGCAGGTACGGAAAAAGGTTGAAGAAAATACCTTGACCCTGGAAAAGTAGCCAAGGAAATTTTACAGGAAAGTGGAGAATATATAAATAGCTCTATATTTAGCTTGCTCACAGAGACACCGTGCAAGCGAACTCCTACAGAGTTTTCTTATGTTTTAGTCTTAAACTATGCGAGTATTCAGTACTTTGTCTAGCCTATTTTTAAACACATTTACACTTTGACTGGAAACAACCTCTGAGGGAAGTTGGTTCCAGATATTAACTATTTTATAGGAAAAGAAATTTCCGCAGACTGAGGTCCTAAATGTCTTTACACACTCAAATAGTGTGCAAGATTTCGTCTACCCTTTTCTTGAACTGATCCACAGAGGAACTGTTCACAACTTCCGAAGGTAACCTGTTCCATGTGTCACAGATCTTATACGTAAAGTAATTCCCACACACACTAGTCCTAAACCGTTTCAAATCCAACTTCCAACCATTGTTGCGAGTTGGGTTATCATTTAAACTAAACATACTTCTAAAATCGACATCGTTCAACCCGCGTAAGAGCTTGAAAACCTCGATCAGTTGACCGCGCAGCCTCCGAGTTTCAAGCGAAAACAAGTTCAGGACGCGTAACCGTCGATTGTAGCCCATATGCCTAACGGAAGGGATTAACTTTGTGGCCCTCGCCTGCACTCGCTCCAGCCTCTCAATATCTTTCCTGAGGGTGGGCGACCAGAACTGCACAGCATACTCCAGGTGCGGCCGAACAAGGGAATTGTACAGTGAGAGCACAATCTCCTTGTCCGAAACTGAAATTGCCTCCTGATATAACCCAATAGTTTCTGGGCTTTCTTTTCCACCTCTACACACTGTTTCGTAAACTTAAGGTCGCTGCTAATTAGCACACCCAAGTCCTTTTCTAAATCAGTCACCTCGATATTACTACCCAACATCGAGTAGTCCGACTTGGGATTGGCGTAGCCAATGTGCATCACTTTGCATTTACCCAAGTTAAACGGCATTTGCCATTTTTCGGACCACTCTCCTATCCTACCTAGGTCCGCACGCAGTTCCTCGATCGCTTCGGGCGTCCCAACATTGGCCCCAAGCTTGGTTTCATCAGCGAATTTGGCGATCCGACTGACGATGCCACCGTCGATATCATTTATGTAAATGATAAACAACAGCGGCCCCAAAACGGAACCCTGAGGAACCCCACTAGTGACCGAGGCCCAACCCGAACTAGCACCTTTAATTACAACCCTCTGCAGCCTATTCTTCAGCCAGTTTTCAATCCACCTACCTATTTCCCCACCGATACCCAGCGCGCGCACTTTCGCCATTAGCCGGCGGTGAGGTACCTTATCAAAGGCTTTCTGAAAGTCGAGATAAAGTATATCAATCTCCCTACTCTTATCGTACTCACCCAACATGACGTGGAAAAACTCGAGCAAGTTGGTGAGACACGACCTATGCCGTCTAAACCCATGTTGGGAGTCCCCAAGCAGCTTGTAGGAATCCAAATGTTCAACGATCCTATCCGCTATTATTCCCTCTAATAATTTACCTACAACTGAAGTGAGACTAATGGGACGATAGTTCCCTGGACTTTCGTGATCCCCTTTCTTAAAGATAGGGGTCACGTTGGCTTCCCTCCAGTCACCAGGCACCTGGCCCGTCTCCAACGATTTGTTGAAGATTGTAGCCAGGTGGGGAGCCACCTGGTCGCGCACCTCCCGCAACACTCTGGGGAGAAACTGGTCTGGCCCAGGAGCCTTAAACGCGCTCAGTTTGTCTATTCTATCAGCAACGACTGTCGCGGTACATCGAACATTATTCAGGCCAGCACCTTCGTGCCTCACACCTGGCTCGGGGATGATGCGGGTGTCCTCCCTGGTGAACACTCCCGCAAAGTACTCATTAAGCACATTGGCGATGTCCGGGTCCGAGGTCCGCAGAACGCCGCTTCCGTCCTTTAACGGACCTATCATGCTTCTAATGGGCTTTCTACTATTAACATAACTGAAGAACTCCTTAGGGTTCCCCTTGCAGAGGCTTGCCACCCGTAGTTCATCGTTACGTTTCGCTAGCCTAACCTTCGCCTTCACTTCCCTACACAGGCGGACATACGCTAAAGTGTTCTCATGGGAACGATTGGCCTTCGCCCTCCTATACGCTACTTTCCTATTTCGGATAGCCGAAGCGATGTCACGATTGAACCACTTAGGCTGCGTTGAAGCAGGGGTGACCGGTTTTGAGGGTATGGCAGCAGACTGCAGCACCATAAACTCGTCCCGGAATGCACTCCACACTCCCTCAACATCGCCGCCGACCTCTAACCCCATATCTCCTACGCTATCCCTGAGGCTAACAAAGTTCGCCCGCCGGAGATCGAGCTTACTGCCTCTCGAGTTACTACGCTTCACCCGACGGACGCACACACGGAACCTAATAAGACTGTGATCACTCCCGCCCAACGATTCGTCAACGGTAAGGCCAGTGACGAGGTTGTCTTCGGTCGTGAACACTAAGTCCAGAACGCTTTCGCCTCGTGTAGGCTCGTTGACCCACTGAGTGAGGAAGTTCTCATCAGCAAAGTCAACTAGCCTCCTCCCTTCAGCATCGGCACTCCTGTTTTCCCACTTTATGCCGCGAGAGTTGAAGTCTCCTAAAACTACACACACCCTATCCCCTAGCAGGCTACTGAGTTCGGTGTACAGGGCTGTATCCTCCTCGAGGAGGAGATGCGGAGGTCTGTACACCAAGATTAACCTATAGTTCGTCCCTCCCACGTTCAGATCGACGCCAAGCAGCTCCCGTTCCACCCGGAACTGGCAGTCAACCGGACTCAACGTGTCTCTGACGTATATTAGTACCCCACCCCCCTCCCCACGGGTGCGGTCTTTGCGAAACATTCTATACCCGGGAATTTCGAACTCCCCAACGTAGTCCCTACGATCAGTATGAATCCAGGACTCGGTGATAGCAACGATACCCTGGTATTCTGATGCTAAGAGCGCCCGTAGCTCGCGAAACTTGTTCCTAATTGACCTAGCATTAAAAAGCATTGCACGGAGGGAGCCTTCCCTATTCTGACCGCCCCCTAGCACGACCCGTTTCCCGAACAGCCAGGGCTGTCGGGAGTCGAAGAGCCCCTCACTATTGCTGTTGGAGGGGGACTACCTGCTGGGGGAGGGGGACTACTGCTGGGAGGGGGACTACTGCTGTCTGGAGGGGGACTACTGCTGGGAGGGGGACTAACTGCTGGGGGAGGGGGACTAACTGCTGGGGGAGGGGGACTAACTGCTGGGGGAGGGGGACTAACTGCTGGGGGAGGGGGACTAACTGCTGGGGGAGTAGGTTTAACCGTTTGGGGAGCAGGATCAATTGCTGGTTTGGGGGGTCTTAGTTTAAAAAGATTATACAAATTAATGTTCAGTAAATCACCATACTTCTTTTTCCCCTTCTGGTTAAAATGTATCCCGTCCGAACCAAGTATTCCCCATTTCCGTGGAATGTAGGCCAAAAATCGACAAACTTTAGGCCTTTTTCATCACACATGCGTTTAACTCTTTTATTTATGCTAATGGCTTTACTTAGAGTATAGTCACTAGCACGCATTCGAGGGAGAATTCCTACGACCATACCCATGTCTGTCCTATCCCTAACCTTGTCAGTTAGGTTCTTAAATTCTTTAATAATGGGCTCTGTCTGCCCTCCTGTCCCTCCCATAAAAACGTCATTGCCACCAACATGGACAATGATAGGGCAACTCTTATTTTTGATATTAATTTTGCCTAATTCCCTATTAATTATCTGGCTTGTGGCACCCGGAAAACATCGGAGCTTTCTCTTGGTCGCCCGTCTTGCTCCGAAAAAGTCCCCTTGATTCCTTACCATAGAATCCCCAATTAAAAAGGATTCATCCTCCTCATCAGCAAGTAAGTGAAACTTATTTTTGATGGTAATGGGTTCCAAATCCTTATGTTTTGGTTTTGGTTTGGAGGGTCTTTTTTTTGACCAATTTGAATTCTTGGTCCTCCGTTCCATTTTCCGGAATAGTCACCGTGTTTTCCAAGCGTGCCACGCTTTGCTCTAGATGCTTAATTTTACAATTTAAATCTGCTTGTTTGTTTTTAGTTTGATCTTGTCTACTGGGATGGATTTCCAGTGCTACGAGCCTAGCTTCAAGCTTTTTTACTAATTCCTTTAGCTCTTTCACTTCCTTTTCGTGGTTGTCTCTAAGTTTACAAAACAAACATATACTAAGGGATGTGATATCGCTGATACTACCTTCGGGGAAGTCAACGCACCAATGATTAACTTTACATTTAAAGCATTCTGCTTTCAATTTAGCTGGCCCTGTCATATTTTTTTTTTTTTTTTTATTACGATACGTTAATTTAAATAATACAATATGTTCCTTTTAATTAATACGATACGTTACTTTTAAATAATACAATATGCTACTTTAATTAATATAACGAATGGTGAGAGGGGTAATGGTGAGTTCGGAAGTAAACACGTGTTACAGACCGGAAACTGAGTTGAATACAGAATTGAATGGAACCTGTGGGTTGCCGTTAGTAACAATGCAGTCTGATATTAATTTAATAATAAATGCTATTTTAATTAGTATATTGGTTAGTGAGGGAGGATTGGTGAATGCCGAAATACGAAAAAACACGCGCAGACGAGTGGCACGTGTTTCAGACCGGAAATGGAATTGAATACGGAACTGAATGGGATCTGTAGGGAGCCGTTTATAACAATGCAGAATGATGTTACTTTAAATAATATAATATGTTATTTTAATTTATACAACGGATCGTGGGAGAGTAGTAGTGAATGCGGGAGATGGACCTGCGAGAGCACGTGTTACAGACCGGAAATGGGCCTGCGAGAGCACGTGTAAGGCCGGAAACGGAAATAGACTCGAACATACAAATCTTACTATGTAACTCGTCTGAAAATGCAATCTGTAACTACCGTCTAAAACAATGCAAACTTATTTCACGTTAACTTTCCCAGAGAAATTCAGCCGAAAAAACAGAATTTAAACAATATGGAATTATGTTCGTTAACCGGAAAAGGAATAAATTAAGTATAATTAATAATAAATTGTCTAATTATTAAGCAATAGTGCTTGCCCTAATCTCAATAATAAAGTAAATAAATATTATACTTATCTAACAAATATACAATCAAACTTTGTCACTTAGTCACTATTAAAAAAAGATACTGGAGAGACCACACAGCACGTCCGCCTCCGATGAAGTCTAATGAGAGAGAGAGAGAGAGAGAGAGAGTTACAAGGAGTTACAAGGAAAAGAAGTACCTCAAAAGGCCTTGCGGCCCATACCGAGGTGGTACCAATGGCAACGGGTGCCAGGGAAAATTTTGTAAAAGTTTATTTTTCTTTCAACTATCCTAGCAATAGTAGAAAACTGGATAGAAAAGTAGAAGGCTCTCTCCCCACCCTCCGCTCCCTCCCTGCCAGAGGAAGGTACGGAAAAAGGTTGAAGAAAATACCTTGACCCTGGAAAAGTAGCCAAGGAAATTTTACAGGAAAGTGGAGAATATATAAATAGCTCTATATTTAGTTTGCTCACATGAGAGTATTCAGTACTTTGTCTAGCCTATTTTTAAACACATTTACACTTTGACTGGAAACAACCTCTGAGGGAAGTTGGTTCCAGATATTAACTATTTTATAGGAAAAGAGATTTCCGCAGACTGAGGTCCTAAATGTCTTTACACACTCAAATAGTGTGCAAGATTTTGTCTACCCTTTTCTTGAACTGATCCACAGAGGAACTGTTCACAACTTCCGAAGGTAACCTGTTCCATGTGTCACAGATCTTATACGTAAAGTAATTCCCACACACACTAGTCCTAAACCGTTTCAAATCCAACTTCCAACCATTGTTGCGAGTTGGGTTATCATTTAAACTAAACATACTTCTAAAATCGACATCGTTCAACCCGCGTAAGAGCTTGAAAACCTCGATCAGTTGACCGCGCAGCCTCCGAGTTTCAAGCGAAAACAAGTTCAGGGCGCGTAACCGTCGATTGTAGCCCATATGCCTAACGGAAGGGATTAACTTTGTGGCCCTCGCCTGCACTCGCTCCACTCTCTCAATATCTTTCCTGAGGGTGGGCGACCAGAACTGCACAGCATACTCCAGGTGCGGCCGAACAAGAGAATTGTACAGTGAGAGCACAATCTCCTTGTTCCGAAACTGAAATTGCCTCCTGATATAACCCAATAGTTTCTGGGCTTTCTTTTCCACCTCTACACACTGTTTCGTAAACTTAAGGTCGCTGCTAATTAGCACACCCAAGTCTTTTCTAAATCAGTCACCTCGATATTACTACCCAACATCGAGTAGTCCGACTTGGGATTGGCGTAGCCAATGTGCATCACTTTGCATTTACCCAAGTTAAACGGCATTTGCCATTTTTCGGACCACTCTCCTATCCTACCTAGGTCCGCACGCAGTTCCTCGATCGCTTCGGGCGTCCCAACACTGGCCCCAAGCTTGGTGTCATCAGCGAATTTGACGATCCGACTGACGATGCCACCGTCGATATCATTTATGTAAATGATAAACAACAGTGGCCCCAAAACGGAACCCTGAGGAACCCCACTAGTGACCGAGGCCCAACCCGAACTAGCCCCTTTAATTACCACCCTCTGTCGCCTATTCCTCAGCCAGTTTTCAATCCACCTACCTATTTCCCCACCGATACCCAGCGCGCGCACTTTCGCCATTAGCCGGCGGTGAGGTATCTTATCAAAGGCTTTCTGAAAGTCGAGGTAAAGTATATCAATCGCCCTACTCTTATCGTACTCACTCAACATGACGTGGAAAAACTCGAGCAAGTTGGTGAGACACGACCTATGCCGTCTAAACCCATGTTGGGCGTCCCCAAGCAGCTTGTAGGAGTCCAAATGGTCAACGCTCCTATCAGCTATTATCCCTTCTAATAATTTACCTACAACTGAAGTGAGACTAATGGGACGATAGTTCCCTGGACTTTCGTGATCCCCTTTCTTAAAGATAGGGGTCACGTTGGCTTCCCTCCAGTCACCAGGCACCTGGCCCATCTCCAACGATTTGTTGAAGACTGTAGCCAGGTGGGGAGCCACCTGGTCGCGCACTTCTCGCAACACTCTGGGGAGAAACTGGTCTGTCCCAGGAGCCTTAAACGCGCTCAGTTTGTCTATTCTATCGGCAACGACTGTCGCGGTACATCTAACACTATCCAGGCCAGCACCTTCGTGCCTCACGCCTGGCTCAGGGATGACGCGGGTATCCTCCCTGGTGAACACTCCCGCAAAGTACTCATTAAGCACATTAGCGATGTCCGCGTCGGAGGTCCGCAGAACGCCGCTTTCGTCCTTTAATGGGCTTTCTACTATTAACATAACTGAAGAACTCCTTAGGGTTCCCCTTGCAGAGGCTTGCCACCCGTAGTTCTTCGTTACGTTTCGCTAGCCTAACCTTCGCCTTCACTTCCCTACACAGGCGGACATACGCTTCAGTGTTCTCGTGGGAACGATTGGCCTTAGCCCTCCTATACGCTACTTTCCTATTTCGGATAGCCGAAGCGATGTCACGATTGAACCACTTAGGCTGCGTTGAAGCAGGGGTGACCGGTTTTGAGGGTATGGCAGCAGACTGCAGCACCATAAACTCATCCCGGAATGCACTCCACACTCCCTCAACATCGCCGCCAACCTCTAACCCCATCTTTCCTACGATATCCGAGGCTAACAAAGTTCGCCCGCTGGAGATCGAGCTTACTGCCTCTCGAGTTACTACGCTTCACCCGAGGGACGCACACACGGAACCTAATAAGACCGTGATCACTCCCGCCCAATGATTCGTCAACGGTGAGGCCAGTGACGAGGTTGTCTTCGGTCGTGAATACTAAGTCTAGAACGCTTTCGCCTCGTGTAGGCTCGTTGACCCACTGAGTGAGGAAGTTCTCATCAGCAAAGTCAACTAGCCTCCTCCCTTCAGCATCGGCAGTCCTGTTTTCCCACTTTATGCCGCGACAGTTGAAGTCTCCTAAACACTAACACACCCTATCCCCTAGCAGGCTACTGAGTTCGGTGTACAGGGCTGTATCCTCCTCGAGGAGGAGATGCGGAGGTCTGTACACCAAGATTAACCTATAGTTCGTCCCTCCCACGTTCAGATCGACGCCAAGCAGCTCCCGTTCCGACCGGAACTGGCGGTCAACCGGACTCAACGTGTCTCTGACATATATTAGTACCCCACCCCCCTCCCCACGGGTGCGGTCTTTGCGAAACATTCTATACCCGGGAATTTCAAACTCCCCAACGTAGTCCCTACGATCAGTATGAATCCAGGACTCGGTGATAGCAACGATATCCTGGTATTCTGATGGTAAGAGTGCCCGTAGCTCGCAAAACTTGTTCCTGATCGACCTAGCATTAAAAAGCATTGCACAGAGGGAGCCTCCCCTATTCTGACCACCCCCTAGCACGACCCGTTTCCCGAACAGCCAGGGCTGTCGGGAGTTGAAGAGCCCCTCACTAACGAGGGGACAATCTCCGCAGGAGCCTGAGCCCCCTCCAACGTGGAAGGAGAGTCACCCACCTGTACCTGGACGCACCCTTCAGTTGAGGGTACGTCCGCCACCGGCTCATCATCATCCCTCCCCGGTGGGGGCCCATCATCCCTCCCCGGTGGGGGCCCATCATCCCTCCCCAGTGGGGGCCCATCATCTCCCCCCGGACTCGACCTCACCATACGGTATAGGTGCCGGTCAAGCAGCGTGCCTAGCACACCTTTACCCCTGACATTGAGGTGGACACCATCCCTCTGATACAGATCCCACCTACCCGAAAACGCATCGAACGGGTCAACAAACCTCACGCCCAGTGGGACGCACAAGTCTTGCACCCTCTCGTTGATGCCAATGACCTTACTGAGCGCGTGGTCACTGGCATTCATCCGCGGTAAAATACCCATCAACATTCCCCTGTCTGTCTTAAGTTTCAGATCATCCGCAAGAGACATGATCTCGGTGATGATCCCTTCTGTTGAACCTACCCTACCGCCTTTGAGGAACAGGTCGTTGCCACCGGCATAGACAACGATCGCAGTCCTCCGACTAGCCACGCGCACCTTATCTACCTCCTTCCTTAAGTGAGCCGTTCCCCGCCCAGGTAAGCACCTTACCTTCCTCCCATCCCGGTTTGCAGAAGCAAAGTACTTCTCCTGGCCCCTGATCTGTGAGTCCCCAATCAAAACGGTGTCTTCCTCCTTCGAGCACAGGAGACTAAAGCGGTTAGAGGTCCTGACAGGGGCAACTGGGGTCTCAGGCTTCGGCTTCGCAGCCTTCTTGCCCGAGACCTTTCGAAACCCGTCGCCACCCATACACGCAGTTACACCACCCGACCCACTCCGACCGGTAGCTACATCCTTCGGTTTCTTTGGGCCATCAGTAGGCCCCTTCCCACCCTTTTTCTTCATCGACCCCTTCCCACCCTTCTTTATCAGCCCCTTTTTTGCGCCCTCCACCTTACGCCGCGTTTCCAAGCATGTGGGTCGCTGGCGATTCCTGACACTGATTTACGACCCTGGCCCCCGGTTGCACCTCTACCCTTTCTCCGCGGTCCCGAGATCTGTCCATTCCATCGCTGGACCGCCTTTCCACGGCAGCTATCCTATCCTGAATGAGCTCCGGGTTAGGCGGCAGTGCAGCTTCGTCAGTGACTGCCGCACCTCCAACAGCCGGTCTGGACGACTCGAGCCGCCGGACCCTCTCCTCTAGCTTCTCGTAAAACTGCATGAGTTCGCAAAAGCGGCACATGCTGGAGAGAGAGAGAGAGAGAGTGGATACCAAATTGTTAAATGTTATAGTTTGGCGTTAAACCTTGGGGTGTAATTACCGCAGATTTTTTTCTTGACCTTTCCAAGGTGGGAGGCGCAACCGCCTCCGTCGCCCCTCCCCCCTTGGTTACGTCCCTAAACACACCTCTCCCAGCGTCGGAATTCACGAAGGTTTCCCGAGATGCACTCCTTCGGCGGTGGCAGCGCCAGTGGGAAGATGTGTCCGGGAACTTCCTGAGAGCGTTGAAGCCCACAATTCGTCAATGGCCTTCCTCCTGTCAACGTGATCGAGTATCGACGCTTTGAAACCGCCCTGGTGCTACTTCGCACTGGTCACACTCGTCTTACACATGGTCATCTTATGACGGGGGATCTTGCCCCTCTTTGCCCTTGCGGCATTCCTCTCTCTGTCTCACATTGCCTCTTGGTTTGCCCTGCCTTTGCCACTACCAGCTCTCCTCCCTTTCTGCCCTTCAGATTCCACTCTTACTTTCTTTTGTTGGGTGACCCCACACTTATCCGAATGACACACTTTGCTCCTTTCTCCGCCAGACTAGCCTCTTATTCTCTATTTAAGATGACTTGAGTATAATATCTTCCTCTCCCTGCGATTTCTACTGCTTGCTTTCTCTTTTCTCACGGTCTTTCTTCCGCTGGCCCCTTTCCACTGTTTCTCTCCCCCCTATATCTCCTCGCGCTCTCTCCTTATCCTAGTATCGGCGCGATATGACCTCGGCAGTCGAAGTGTCGGTGAAGCACTGCTATTCAATTCAATTATGTTGAACGTGTTTAAAAAGTGCATTTGATTCGTTGGCAAAGTTGATGTGATTGTGCTCCTTCAGTAGCTTTTCCAAACTTCTGTCCGTTTGTCTGGTATAGTTATCACAGTGATTACAAGGAATTTTATTTTATTTACTCGTATGGATTTATCATTCATACGTTTTGTTTTTGTGGAAAACTAAGTTACTTCGGGTATTATAAGTGCCAAAGATATTTGTTTTTTTGTTTCAGAATCCAAATATCATCCAGAGCACTTTATTAATCACACTTATCATGCAGCCAGAGAGGTATTTTATACATAATAAAAATAGGAATACTAGTAACAATGATAATGCTAGTAATGACAAAAATCTAAATAATAGCAGCAATTATATCGTTGTACCATAGTGCTGAGCGCACTACCTCCTGAAAATAGCGGCGCTACAGCTACTCATTTGGAAAAGTAGCGCGCTACCGCTACTTTTGAAAAGCATTCAAAATTGGAGGAATAATTCCCCAGAGCATTAAAAAATAGCATCAATGTACACATCTTTAAATCACAAATTCAGTAGCTAAGTTGTTGCTTTAAGTTACTGAGCAGCTGTGCGGGGGGAGTAATGCGACTGTATAGAATAGGACATGAATGAAGCAGGCAAAAGGAAGAAACTAATATCTCATTACATCTTTTATAGCGGTGGGATAGTAAAAGTTGCGTTGATTCAATTCGCAGTTCTTTTATTTGATTGCTAATAATGTAGGAATAAGTGCTATTTGTAGAACTGGACTATTTCCTGTTACTTTTTGACCACCCTAGTCAGAGCTGGGCAGTATTTAAATACATTTGTATTTAAATATGTATTTAAATACATTTGTGTATTTAGAACTATTTATAAATACAGGGTGTCCCATAAGTCCGGCATCATAGGAAAAATAATAAAAAAAGGCAAAACAAAAGCTTTTATTTACAGAACGTGCCTCAATAATGCGCTGCCGCAAATGTTCAACACTCCTAATTTTCTCTGCGTATACCAGTGCTTTCAAGTGGCCCCAGAGATAAAAATCTAGTGGCGTGAGATCCGGGCTTCTAGCTGGCCATTCCACAGGCCCTCGACGTCCTATCCAATGACCAGAGAATTGTTGGTACAGGTATTCCTTACTTGGGTGCTATAATGTGCAGGAGCGCCGTCTTGCTGGAACCATGTTGGGAAATTTCCTTCTTCGTTCAAGACGCTGGGAAATGCTTCTTCCTTGAGCATACGTAGGTAGGTGCCTGCAGTGACATGTTCATCGAAAAAGAGGGGGCCTATGATGCGATCCTTCCAAATGCCACACCATACCATCACCCGAGATGCACCTTGTTCCTTTGAAGAAGTATACCAGTGAGGGTTGTTTTGAGGCCAGTAGCGGGTGTTCTGTCGATTTACCCCACCATTTCCATAAAAAACAGCCTCGTCACTGAACAGAATGGTGGACGGGAAATTGGCATCCCGAACATAAGAAAAATATGAATTATGGTTCGTAGAAATAGAAATATATGAATTTCTCCTATGATGCCGGACTTATGGGACACCCTGTACATTGTTTTTCATGTATTTAAATATAGTATTTAAATACTTTAATGAGTATTTGAATACAATGTATTTAAATACTCAATATAAAAATGTAAATACTTTTACTGGTTTAATACACATTCTGTACTAGCACAGTACGACGCGTCGACAGTGTAGTACAGCATGGTTCATGTTTCAACCGTGCAGTGTTGCCAGATGGAATTTTTAAAAATCTGATAAATCTGATTAAAAAATCTGTAGAAATCTGTAGATTTATAATATTTATCTAAATAATAATATTGACATATTTTTATTTAATTTACTGTCTTAAGGTATTATCAATGATAAAATCTTGTATAATATTTTCTTTATTTTTATAAACTTATATAAATATGGCACTAACATAAAAAAAAGTAAAGTAAATGAAAGTAAACAAATTGAATTCCGTTACTTTGTGACAAAGGAAATACCTTTTGGTTATTGCTGTAATAACTATAAGAACACCGGAATACTTCTTTAATTCATACACATAAATGAAACAAAAAAAAATCCTTTTTAGATTTAAACAGATAAATATCATTTTTTTCAACAAAAACAAAAACATTCCATGCTACCATGACGTAGAGGGAATATCAACCAATCAGCGCCGATTAAATGATTTAATCTGCATGTATATCGTAGTCAGAAGCGAGTCGACTCGACTTCTGAAACTGAATACCGAGAACATTTGTGTCCTATTGATTGAGACTGTAGGCCTAATATTTCCTTGTTGTAAATTTTGGAAGTAAATAATAATGATTGCTTGCTGGATTAAAAATCTGTAGATTATGCATAAATTATTGAAAAAATCTGAAAATCTGAATTGCTTCATAAAATCTGTAGATCTACAGATATATCTGTAGATCTGGCAACACTGTTTCAACGTGTCAGTTCAATCAGTTGTGTGCCACTCTTAGTCGAAAGCGGTTGATTTCTTTATCGTGTGTGTGTCATGGCTTCAACAAGCAAATACGGTGAATCAAACAGTGATATATCTGCAGATAACAATTTAGTGCACCCTCTGTTTGATGGAAAATACTTTAAAATTAAATCTAAAGACGGTAATAAGGTAAAGTGCACCTGCTTGCTGTGTAAACACGGTCTCTGCTGCAAGCAATGCTACAACGAATCTGTACACTCATCTGAAGGTAAGTGTTTTTTTAGACATCAAAAAATATCTTGAAATTGACCGAATAATCGTACAAAACGGCTCTGCCTTAAGTGGGCCTGTGTAACTAACTCGTTGCAATCAATCCAATTTGCGATTTTAAATTTAATGTATTTACAAATGTATTTAAATACAATTGATGTATTTTGTATTTAAATACATTTCTCCCATGTATTTAGTATTTAAATACATTCAATGTATTTATTGCCCAGCTCTGACCCTAGTAAAAATAATAAAAATAGTCAAATGCGCATTATTTATTTATAATAAAATAAGTGTAACTACATGTATGCGGCAGCATCAGGAACTCTATGCTGACCGAGCTAAATATATAGCCTATTCCAGCTGATAACGCAGGCAGACTTACAAGCACCTCCACGTCGTTGTTAGTGGCCCAAATTTAATTTTTCATTGCTTTTATTTATTATAGTATTATTACCTCGTAAACTATAATAACAAAAATGGTTTTTATTCACTTTAAAAGTAGCGAGTAGCGGTTCGAATTTCTCTAAAATGTAGCGCCACTACTGCTTTCGCTACTTTTCCTCAAAAGCAGCGGCGCTACCGCTACCACTACTCCCAACACTGGTACCATATAATAAACACTTAGAGAATGCCAAAAAGAAAAATGCTTTATAAAATAATTTTGTTTCAGACAGACAGAAACCAAATATAAACGAAATTGATACGTATAAGAAGTCTGTCGAATATAATACCATGTAATAACTAATGATGGGGCTGTTTAACCTCTTTCGCAACATCTTAAGGTTTTACGTGGGATCGGAACCACGAGTGTCTACATAATCTGGAGGCAGAGGATGGTCTCTCATCCAACTACTATCTGGAGTCTGGACCCAATGTAGTTTAACTTAGCTGACCGCCGGCAAACGGTGTTACGACACTGGTCACTACGTAGGTAGCCCTTATAATCACTGTGATAAAAACTGTATCAGACAAACACACACAAGTTTTGAAAAGCTACTAAAGGAACAACACGAGCAAAACGTCAACTTTGCCAATGAACGAAATGTAATTTTTAAACGTGTTCAACATAATAATCAGTTGAAATGAAGGAGTCTTTCATTCAAATAGTTACATCAAAAGACGTCGAGCCTGCTTTAACTGAAACCATTCCAAACTTTAACTTGTTAAACCTATAGATTTAATCCGGCGACTAGGAAGATGATTACGAGCCACGGCCGAATCACGTAAGCGCTAACCCTCCTGTATTTAAGGACTTCTCTAGTTCTTTTAATGTACAGCTGAAAGATAATGTGAAAGCATCGAAACTCATATTGCAAATATTAATATTACTTTAACTCTTCGGTAATTTTAGTAATTTTCCGTGTCTGCAAATAAAAAAAAATTATTTATTTTTCATGAAAAAATTTGCTCGAAATGGCAAGAACTATAAGTATCACATTAAAAATTAATTTAATACAATTAGTTTCTATTTTCCCTCCAGAAGTAAAATTTTATTTACATCTTTAATAAATTCGCTGAACTAATTTAATTTCTCCAGTAAAATTGCAAATGTGTTCCAAGGGGAATTTATTTGTAACTTTAAACTAATTCAACCCTGGACGATTCCAGTGCTGTTCCTCCATCTCTCCTCCCACCTCTGACTTTATTATGCCTGAATTAGAATCTCTTCTAAAGATGTTTTTTCTGCCCTATCTGGGCTCAACTCTAGGAAGGGGTATGGTCCTGATGGTGTTCCTCCTGTTGTTCTTAAGAACTGTGCTACTGCGCAAACATCCTACCTAGGCAAACTCTTTCGTCTTTTTCTCTCATCTGGTACTTTTCCTCCCTCCTGAAGTTCACTTTCATTCAGCCTGTCCCAAAGAAGGGTGACTGCTCTCAACCCTCCAACCAGTGCCTGCCTTAGGGGTGTGCGAACCGTGCGGTCGCACAGGGCCCGCAACTTAGGGGGGCCCGAAAATTTCACAGAAATTTACCATCGACGTCAGTGTGCCAATATTGGTGTAAATTAATGTAATTTATTTTTTTATCCTAATTAAATTGAATTATCCTATTCCTAATTAAATATCCTAAGGCCGGCGCTGGTTGAAACCTCTTATGATAGTTTAAATATTTGATAATAAAGTAATAAGTAGTAATAATAGTAAAGGCTGTTGGTCTGTTGGTATTCTGTTACAGGTGCACTTGTATAGTTAAATTTTACTTGTTGTACAGTGTGTCCGTAAAGTCATGGTGGGATTTTAAATAGCTATATTACTGCAACGAAACATGATAATGAGATGAAAAAAAGGCAAATTGAAGAACAACTCTAAAAGAATAACTTTATTTAACGTAGTTCGATATGGGCTCCTCTGGTAGCCCTGCAGACATCTAGGCAGTGATTCAATTCCAGCCACACACGCCCAAGAACATCAGGAGTGACGGATGCGATAGCTTCCGTGATTCGCTCGTGCAAGTGATGAATATCCCTAATGGGTACACTGTACACGCTTTGCTTGACGTAACCCCACAAATAAAAGTCCAAAGGTGTCAGGTCCGGAGAGCGTGGAGGCCATGGCTTCCATCCTCCTCTTCCTATCCATCTCTGTGGAAATTTTTCATTAAGGAATTCTCGAACAACGTTGGCATAGTGCGGAGGAGCACCATCTTGCTGAAAGATGACATTATTGTCAATAAATTGGGGTACTGCAAAATGTTCCAACATAGCGAGGTAGTTGTGTGACGTCACAGTGGGTTCGCGAAGAAAAATGGGCCAATCACTCGATCTCGTGCTAGAGCACACCACACATTAACTTTCGGGCTATTACGCTCATGTTCAACATAGGCATGTGGACAGCCTAGACTAAGTACGAGATAAAGGTTAAGCTTAGCCTAGACTAACTACAAGATACAACTTTGAGAGTTGTTCTTAAATTTGGCATTGTTTCATCTCATTATCATGTTTCGTTGCAATAATATAGCTATTTAAAATCCCACCATGACTTTACGGACACACTGTACTTGTTAACAATCTACTAAAATAAAATGATTAGCAATGAAAAACAATTTGACTTGTGTCATGGGGGGCCCGTACAGTATACTCTGCACAGGGCCCGAAATATCCTAATGCCGGCGCTGCTCCAACTATCGTCCAATTGCTTTGATTTCTTGCCTTTTTAAAGTTTCTGAATTTGTCCTTAATAGGAAGATTCTTAAACGCCTCTCTTCTCGCAATCTTCTTTCAGATCATCAGTATGGATTCCGCAAGGGACGCTCTACTGGCGATCTTCTTTCATATCTCTCTGACTCTTGGTCCTCCTCCTTTCTGGATTTCGGTGAAACTTTTGCTATTGCGCTAGACATATCGAAAGCTTTTGAGTGTGTGTGGCACAAATCTTTAATTTCGAAACTGCCCTCCTTCGGTTTCTATCCTTCCATCTGTTCCTTCATCTCTAATTTCTTTGTGGCTGATCTATAGCTGCGGTTGTAGATGGCCACTGCTCTTCTCCTAAAGCTATCAACAGTGGTGTTCCTCAGGGTTCTGTCCTGTCACCCACTCTTCTTTTTATTTATTAATGATCTTTTAATTAGCACTTCCTGTCCTATTCACTCCTATGCCGATTATTCCACTCTTCACTTCACCCGCTTCCCAAAGCGTCCCTCACATCAGTCGCTTCATGATTCGTGTAGGATGGCTATTGAGATACCTGACCTCTGATTTTTCTGCTATGTCTGATTGGGGCAGAGAAAACCTTGTGGCTTTCAATGCCTCAAAAACTCAATTCCTCCATCTGTCTACTACTCGTCACAATCTTCCACACACCTATCTCCTTACCTTCAGCAAAACACAACTCAATCTCTCTCTTACTCTCTCTCTAAAACAGCTTCTAAGAAATTACGTGTGCTGTACCGCTCCGCAGTTTCTTCACCCCCACTCAGTTGCTGTCACTTTACAGGGGTCTTGTTTGCCCCTGTATGGAGTATGCTTCTCACGTGTGGAGTGGTTCAACCCACACAGCCGTACTTGACTGGGTGGAATCAAAGGCTTTTCGTCTCATCAACTCCCCGCAATGTTGCCACACTCTCTCTTTACTATCGCTATCATTACGGACATTGCTCTTCTGAACACACTGACTGCATGCCTCGTCCTTTAAGGAGAGCACGCAGTACCAGACTTTCTACACTTTCTCATTCCTTTTCTCTCCAACTATCTAATGCAAGGGTTAATCGGTATTTTCAGTCTTTCATCTACTCAACCGGTCAACTCTGAAACAATCTCTTGTCCATCTTTCCTCCTGTCTATGACCTCCCATCGCAGTGTCTCTAGGCATCTCGAAAACCCCGGACCTTGATTTTGGCTCTTCTTCTTCTTCTATGGAAAGGGCGCTTCTGCGGGCTTTTGCCCTTGGCCCCTCCTTCCTGCATAAAAGAAAAAAAATGGTGATAATTGTGGAAAATTCTGTTATAGTTTATGTAAATACGGTAATTATGTATTTTATCCCACTCAGTCATTTTACACACCAAAATACATTTTTCTAGTAGTATTTGATGTGATTTGTTCATATATGACCTCCATTTCCGTCGGAAATGAGATCCAACAAAGTTATAGTACTTTGAAGTTTGGCTCATTTTCAAGGGAAATGGAAGTCAAAATCTAAGCAAAACACATCAAATATTACTAGGAAAATGTATTTTGGTATTAACCTAACCTAACCTTACCTAACAACCTAACCTAACCGTGGCTAAACGAGCCTAACCCTGGCTAAACGAGCTCTCGTCTGTATCCACCACCTAATCCATAATAAGGTAATACTCTAGGCTCGTTTAGCCAGGGCTAGGCTCAGTCTGGCTCGTTTAGCCAGGGTTAGGCTCGTTTAGCCACGGTTAGGCTCGTTTAGCCACGGTTAGGCTCGTTTAGCCACGGTTAGGCTCGTTTAGCCACGGTTAGGTTAGGTTGTTAGGTAAGGTTAGGTTAATTAATACCAAAATACATTTTTTTAGTAATATTTGATGTGTTTTGCTTAGATTTTGACTTCCATTTCCCTTGAAAATGAGCCAAACTTCAAAGTACTATAACTTTGTTGGATCTCATTTCCGACGGAAATGGAGGTCATATTTGAACAAATCACATCAAATACTACTAGAAAAATGTATTTTGGTGTGTAAAATGACTGAGTGTGATAAAATACATAATAACCGTAAATACTCTTTAGTTACATCTGTTGAAATTAATCTTGTATTAACCTCAATAAGGATGTTAACCAACTTGAACAACAATATTAACTGAATAGTTGTGAACAGATGTCTTTTAGCAATCTACACTGAGCGACAGAAAAATCGGCCCACTTGGAATATCGCGAAAAGCAAAATAGTGGGCAAGCTTCTGTTTATAGAAGTTTTAAAATTCGAAAATTTAGTCTATGAGGACATTAAAAAAATCTTCAAACACCTGCTTAATACAATTTATTATCAAAAAATACTGTACACAAAATTGTAATTAAAAAAAAAAAATTTCAACAAACAAAAACTTGTGATCCAGGGTTAATAAGAGGTGTTGCCTCCCCTAGCTTGAATGACTGCAGTCATTCGTCGATTCATCCCATAAATGAGATCGGCGGTCACATCCTGTGCGACTCCCTCCCACTCTTCAGTTAAAGCTTGTTGTAGCTCCTGTAGTTTTAGGGGCTACTAGACGAGCCCTAAGACGCCGTCCCATCGTGTCCTAGAGATGTTCTATGGAGTTCAGGTCCGGACTTCGGGAAGGCCACTAGATTCGATGAATTCTAGGTTCGTCAAGGAAATCGCTAACGGCTCTTGCCGCATGGGGTCTAGCATTATCGTACTGTAGAAGGAAGTCTTCGCCAACGACATGACTCCAGATTTGAAAAAATTTACTGGAGCACAGCTCTGAATTTACTTTTTTTTCCCTTACACCACTAGATAGGTTAATGATAGTAAACTCTTGAATTGACGACATACCAATTACAAATTGTTTTAGCTAAACATAATAATACAATAATGTACAGTTTATAACTCGCCTTAAGTTTATTTATTCATTGCAGCAGCAACAGTGGACGATGTTAGACCTTGCATGTAGGCATTTGTTGTGAATTTACCGCCATGTATGCTTGGCCACTGATCAATGGCTTTCTGTGTGATCATTACAGCAGATCTAGTGCCTGGAGCTGGACCCTCCTTCACAATTCTGCACAGCTTAGTCAAATGAGATGGCTTAATGGATCCTTTGTGTTCAACAATGTAACCAAGAATGGAGAATGTCCCTTCAGCTGGTGCTTCACTCCAGGCAGTTGATCCATCTTTATCAAAATGCTTTAATCTCTCTGTGATTCCTTTCCACAGCTGTTCTATATATTCTGTCAGCCAATTTATCACTGAGTCTTTTGTAAAACTACTTTCAGATCTGGTTCTGGATGGTCTAGCAACTTCAGCAACCCTGGTAGTAATCAGAACGTTTCTTGATGTATTTGTAAACTTCATTTAGGATGTAATCCTCAGCTGTTAGTTCCTTTTGCTGCCCTGTGGTATCGTGCTTAAATTCAGAAACTACATCATTTGCATTTCCTCCATTAGCTAATTTGGAAATTGTTTCCATCACTTTTAACATAACAGTTTTCCCTCCTTCTTTATAAAATATATTTTCTACAAATTCTGCACTAACTGTGGTTTTTTGAGCTACTTGCAACATAATCTTTGTTACATAGGAAATCAATACATAGAACTTGGCACTAATTTCTTCTCTTGTGGATGATAAAAAAAAAACAATTTTCCACAAATCTGTCAAATTGATCAAATTCGTAATTAACCATGCGAGTATCAGATTTGAGTTTTGGTCTCTTAAAACCAATGATATTGTCAAGAACATATTGGTATAGTCAAGGCCTGATCTCAGATTTGAAGAGTGATTCTGAATAAAGTCTAAAAGCTCACTTAGTTTACAAATTTTCTTCAATGCATCAACGTGGGCTCTGTTCACAAGATGCATTAAGTCCCATCGAAATTTGAAATTTTCTCCAAACAACTTTTTCATTTCGTTTTTAAATGGCTCGTTGTCCTTACAAAAAGCCCCATCTCCAACCATTCCGATACCTTGGATTTAATTGTTTCTTCAGATAGTTTCAAGTGATTAGGAGACTTCAACACATCAAAAATTTCATTGGCCAAATAAACTCCTGATTTGCTGCGTACTAAATTTATCCCAGCAAGTTTTACAGTCTTATCTTCTTCACTCATAACTAATACAACTAGCATGCTTAATCCCAAAATTGTTCCAATGTCAGCTGTTATTGTTACTGAAGTTTGTTCTAAGAACCACTTTACAGTTTGTTCTTTAAGTTGATTATCTAATAGCTCACAAATTGTCTCGCACGCATGTGTGCTATGATTCAAATTTCCAACCTCACAACCTGACCTATGTAATACAGCTAGAAGTACTGGATATAGAGCCCATGCAGTGTTTGTTTTCATTATGTAGTATAAGATGTTGCCACATAAGTCTTCTATGCGTTTAGTAGTGTTCCGAGAAGATGTTTTCATCACTTCATAAACAGCAGCTCTTTGATGATGCTGAAGTTTAATTAAATGTCTCTTCAGGTGGGTTTTCAGATTTCTAAACCCTCTCTCTTGATTTTCTCCTTGTTTGCATACATAGGTTAAATCTTTAACATTGAAGTAACCTTTTATGTTAGAATGTTTGTCTGAAGCACATGCTTTGGGGTCTGTGCAAGCTATGCAATATAATGTAAACATTTTATCATCAGAAGCATCATCAATATCTTCTTGATTATCATCATCTTCATCCTCAACAGCTATATCTACAACAGGCATATTAGTGTCACTATTTGCAATGTTTTCCATTATATCACTTGGTACTGAAAATGAATCATCAGCATGCCCTAGATCCTTCTTTTCCACCAATTTGAATGTAGATTTGATCAAATCATTGTTCAGGATTTCTTGTATTGATTTACACTTGCTTAAATGGGCTATGGAAATGTCAAATTTGTTGCTTTTTGCTTTATTAGATTTGGATGCAACACTTGAACTTGAAGGCATATTTTGACTCTTCTCTTTATTAACCACAACAGCTTGGTGAGTTTCTTTTGTTAGGCGCAAAATTGCATTCAATGTCTTCTGGATTTGGGAATTTTCAAATTCCTCTAAAGCAGTTTTGTTAGTCTGATGCGCAGATTCCTCACTTACCTTTTGTTTCTTAGGTGGAGGAGAAGCACTTTCTTCAGTCTGTGAAACATCTAGTGAAAAAGTTTCATTTTCTAGATTAGCAGTTGATGAAGTTGGTTCATTTTTCTGAGGTCTAGCACTAGCACATTTTGTGAACAAACTAAATGACTGCTTTGTCGTATCTCTTTGCTGCACTTCATCCTGGTATTTCTTTACTGTAATATCTAAGCTGTGGGCCCAAACTCTGGGACCTCTTGTATTGTAACAAATATTTTTTTTGGAATTAAAATGTTCCTCCCAGTTTTGCTTCTTTGAATATTTGTTCTTGCATTGACCACAAAAGTAACCCCTTTTAACACCCTCACTTTTCTCTCCAACTTCATCAATATTAGGATCCATTATTGATTATTGACTACCTGAAAAAATACAAAATAAGTAAAAGTTAGTAAATATAGTATGGTAAAAGTGAGTAAAAGTAAGTAAATATAGTACAATGAAAGTAAGTAAAAGTAAGTGCTTTAAACTTAGTGAAAGTAAGGAAGAGTAAGTAAAAGTAGGTAAGTAAAAGTAAGTTTAAACTTAACTAAACTTTTCAATTCTAGAGTCATGGTGGATTACTTAAAACCGCACAA
Source organism: Bathynomus jamesi (assembly GCA_023014485.1). Lineage (NCBI taxonomy): Eukaryota > Metazoa > Arthropoda > Malacostraca > Isopoda > Cirolanidae > Bathynomus > Bathynomus jamesi. The sequence goes on from JAJOZX010002233.1 coordinate 175,616, forward strand.
GTAATTATCTGGCCAATTTATCAAACCTGGCCGAGATCAATGGAACATAGTCCAATCCTGATAATTTTATATTAAAAAAATATACGTTTTAATAAAATTTTAATTATCAAAACATTGAAGCTTAACAAAAAATAAAAATAATTGTTAAATATGGAATTACCAACTAAACTTAAAATAACTAAATTTGTAATTTAAAAAAATTGGTTTGTACAAGAACGTATACGCAAAAAAATTGCATAACGTCTAGCGGATGAACAAAACCCAAACCCAAATTTACTTTTTCTCATGGTCAAATTTACTGTAGCAATGCTCCCAAGATCCCAGGAATCTGGAGTCATGGCCAACGAAAGGAGCAAAAGGGACCACATGCTCCAGCAAGATCTCTTCCCCGTATCTTGAGGACGTCAATGACCCACCACCAACAACGACAAGCTCTGTGCGCGAGTTTGAAGTGATACCACCCCAGACCATGACTGAACCTCCTCCAAAAGCAACCCTCTCCGTAAAAGTGCACGGGGCGAATCTTTCTCCTGTTCTTCTCCACACTCTTTCCTGTCCATCGGATGTTCGAAGATTAAATCTTGATTCGTCCGTGAACAATGCTCGTGCCCATTGGACCATAGTCCAATTGACATGCTCACGAGCGAAAGCAAGACTAACTTTGCGGTGGTGTGTGAGCAATTCCGGGTCCATTGCTGGACGTCTAGCATGTAAACCACTTTCCACAAGTCTCCTTCTAACGGTTCGCTCCGATACACTGACGTCTCGAGACCTTTCCAGCTCATTGCGGACGTTTGTGGCAGTCAAACGACGATCTCGCAAAACACTCAAGACGATGAAACGATCGTCACGGGCAGATGTGCAGCGCGATCTTCCAGATCCTGGTCTTCGGGTGTACTCTCCTGTCTCTACATAACGTTGGTAGATACGTCAAATCGTTGTTCTTGGGATTCCTAGCGCATCGGCGACGTAACGCTGGCTCCGACCAGCTTCAATTAGGGTGACGACTCTTGCGACGTTCACGGTACTCATATCCATTGTAAATGTCCAATTCTGAAACCCAAAAGAATTAGAAGTCTCTGTTATTAAACGCAAATGCCTACTCCCACTAGTGGAAGAAAAAAGTGGCACTAGCAGTCTAAGAGCAACTGAATGTCAGACTGTCGAATTCTTAAAAGTTGAAAATTCGTTAGCTAGTGTGTTCGCAGCTGACGTGGTTTTGTCTCGTTATTTGGTTGCCTCAGACTATATTTTCGAATTTTAAGACACTTATAAACAGAAGCTCGCCCACTTTTTTGCTTTTCGCTATATTCCAAGGGGGCCGATTTTTCTGCCGCTCAGTGTATTTGTGTGTGAATTTATTTTATCATGTCAATATGAATACAGATACGAGAGGTAAAAGGGTAAATATAATTGACCAGTAACACAATGTGTGCATAATTATAAAACGGTAACATTAAATACAATAATGCATCGTCAAATAGCATCATTCACAGAATCAAACTAAACGTAGCGAAATGCGAACGGAGGAGAAATTGGGGTGGAACTGCATATTTACCCTACGCGCCTCCAAATTTGTCATGTTTTCAGACGCTATTACAAAATTCAAATACGACTAATTAAACACTGCAAATAATTTATCACAATAATTATAAAGTGTCAGTTTGATTTTCAGTTGCTCATATTTTAAAAACTTCATTAATAATGATTTGAAACCATTTTCTTTCATCAGGAAACGTTGAATGGAACATGTTGTCTTCAAACTTAGAACCATTCACACGCAATCTGTTGACTATGAAATAAAGTGGGTAATGAGGGAGCAATTTCTCCCCACATGGAACGAATTTCAAATCAAAATAGCAAGTCGCCTTTGAGTGCACAGGAATATAACTGCAAAATGGATTTACTACATGAGAGGGAAGGAACTTTAGACAGGCAGACATCATTCATTGGCAATTTTAGGGGGGGTTAGATTAAAATGGGTTAGGCCGTTATGTCATTAGCGTCTATGAAACTCCCCGTCGACTAATTAACTACAGCAGCCAAACTTCAGACTTAACGCTCGTCCTTGAACCACTTTTAAAATATCTATCAAGCAAAGTTTAATAAACAACTGAAATTTCTCAATTGCTGCAGTAGTTACTAAGCAGATTTGAATTTACAGGGCAACCCAATAACTGTTTGTGGAAGACTAATAGAAACAAGTACCTATTATCACGTGCCAGCTACGAAGCCAACGCTGAAACTCAGAATGTGCAGCTTAGATTTGCATTGCAGTATTTACTGGAAAATCAATTTTTGGAGAATGTTGCACTTTCATATAAAAAGACTCTTCCAAATGGTATAATAACCAAGTACACTGCTGAAGAATGGAAGGCCCAAGTTATAAAGAACAAAATTAGCAACTACCATGAGGAGGAATCTCCGGATCTAGAGAAGGGAAACCAATTTTACTCTATTGATAGGCGACTTACGAGTTTAGAATATATTGAAATTTTGGAGAAAGTTACGTTCTCCAACGTTAGAACAACGGCAATTCCTGAGCCTCAAGATGTTTACTACATTCAAGACAAAAGAGTTCCACTCATAATAGTGGCAGAGGCAAAACAAGATGGAGTGATCATATTTAATGACTGCTTTATAATAAATATGAAGCATCATTAGCCATATTTCTTTCAGTGTCTGCCAATTACATTATTTATCCTTCTTAATCCCTGCCTTTCCTCCTCCGTTTCCCTCTATTTCCTACCTTTAGTCTTCTAGCTCATTCCTATCTCTGCATTCATACTGACAAAATATATAAATTATACATCCAATTAAAACTGCCAATAAATTTCTGTTCTTGCCTCTGCATTTACACATTTTTAAAAAGGTAGAAAATGATCATCCATTCGTTGTATTTCTAAACATCACAGTTTCATCACACCAATACAAAATGGTGTTTGACTACCAATTCAGTTCATGAGCCCTAAACATTAAAAAAAAAAAAATGCAATCCCTTTAATTATGGTTACAAATTTATACAAAACCTACAAAAATGGGAGATATTATTTTTTTAATCACTCAAGTCACATTCCCCGATTAGGATTCTTATCATGCGTGTTCGAAGATCTTGTATCCGAGGCTCCAACTTTTGGAGGACTTACGAGAACAGTATCGATCAAACCTAGTTCCTTTGCCTCATCCGCATCCATAAATTTATCTCTCTCCATCATTGGGGCTGCAACCAAAAATGAACCTTTATGGGTAATAATTTAAAACTTTTTGAAACTACATTAAATAATGATGGAACTTTTCCTTAATGAAAGGATACACCAAATTATGCATAAGGCCAGTATCGCAAACGATCGAAAGTGAAGAAAAACCTGCCTATTTTATCAAGGGGCTGCCCAGTGTGTTTAACATAGATTTGGTTTATCCTTTCTTTTATCCGTTGAATTTCTTCAGCTTGAATTTGAATATCGGTGGCCTGACCCTGGAAAAGAATACTTTCATCTTAAAAACTAAAAATCCGACATTAAGAAAGGAAGATCATTCAATCGAGTACAACTCTATTCGATTTGAATTCAAATGAATTTATGTGGTAGTTGTAACTAGAAAATTTACCTTTCAGTATCCAGCAGCATTTACTGGTTTTGTTGTAGCTAACACCACACAATTTTATTCTGCTTTCAAACAGACCCCTTGGCTTTATAAAGGGTTAGGGTAAGGAAGACCCTATATAATTATAAATATTATATCATTAAGAAAATCTGATACTCATAAGCGTGAACAAAATGCTGCTTACAGTAGCTCCACCATGAGGTTGGTGAATCATTATTCTTGAGTGTGGCAAAGAATGCCTCATTCCTGGAGAACCAGCTGCCAAAAGGAGTGACGCCATTGAGCATGCTTGTCCCACACACCATGTAGCCACAGGTGGTTGCACATACTGTATGGTATCATAAATGCCAAGCCCAGCTGTTACTACACCACCAGGACTGAAATATTTAAAATTTAAAGAGCTAAACTGATAAGCCATCATACTAGTTTATCATCATGTTGGTTGGTTTGCTCATTGTATCAGTTGCTCGGAGACACTAGCATACCTGTTAATATACATGTGAATTGGTTTCTTTGAGTTCTCAGACTGTAGAAAGAGAAGCTGAGCAATAGCTAAACTTGCAACATTGTCATCTACCTGAAAAGAATTAAACAAAAATATAAAAACTATCTGAATTTTCAAACTAAGGAAATTATTGTGTTGTAGTAGGTTTCAAACAAAATAGCTACAATAAAATATGGTATTTTTACCTACTTACTGGTCCCATCAAGCAAATGATTCTTTCTTTCAATAACCTTGAAAATATGTCATAAGCCCTTTCTCCTCTTCCTGTTTGTTCAATAACAATTGGAACATACCCAAGAAACTTGGAAGAATTGTATCTCAAAAATGGTAGGTGAGGCAGACTACTTTTATTGAAACACCTTTTCAATGCAAACATCTTGAATTCTTAAGGACAAGCTTATAATTAATGAACTTGAAAATTTGAAAAAGATTATAAAAATTATGGTGTATTAATTCTTTAACAAAAGTGGGTCACGTGTTATATACCCTACTGTGCAAAAACAGATAAAAATTAAATCTGGTTAGAAAACCCAAAGCCCTGTAATAAACTACAGTACATAAAATGATATGATTAACTAACTCTCAATGAAAATCAATTTACTCTTATAGTCAAATTATCTAATACCATAGCTTAAAACTGGAGAGCTTTTGACACCCTGAAGACTGATATTAACTGCACTGAGACTAAAACAATAACTTTTGAAATACAGCCTAAAATACTGTATGGATAAAGATTAAAACATTATGACCCCTCATACTTTTGCTGGATCTATATATAATTCACTGGGGAACACAACTTTTGGTGACTTAGATGTTAGACCTGTTTCTGGGTATATTGAGGTCGCTGATTCTAAAAATGACATTAGTTTTTCTCCATCAGCTCTGCTTATCAAGATATGATATACTGTATATCTATATATATTTCTATATAATGTATATAATATTATATAATTGCTGACTGGCAATCACTGTTGTTGTCAATTGAATACAAAAGTATGATGAATGTCAGCAAAAATAGTGTATTAACATCAAACAAGCATAAGGTACGAAAAATATTTCGTAAATTCAAACAAGCTTGAGACACAAATGGCAAAAAAAGTTCTTTCATTGAGACATCTCACATAAACCGCGTTTCTGAGATTTCTTGCGATGAGATGTGCCAGGACATTCGCGTTGGATGCTCCAGCAGTAATCTGCCATCATGAGAGTAATCGTCCCGGTACCATTCTCCATGGTCCTAGTTCTTGGTGAAATCGTTCACCCTGTTCCTCGCTTAGATCACCGAGGTTATCTGGGAAACGATCCAAGTGACTGTGGAGGTAATGCAGTTTGATGCTCATTTTACAGCCAAGTTTACAAAAAGAAGAGAGCATATTCTCCACTAGTTCACCGTAGTTATCGGCCTTATAGTTCCCAAGGAAATTCTTCACAACCATACTAAACGATGACCACGCACGTGCCTCAATGTTGTCCATTGAATCTTGGAAACGCGGGTCTTTCATGAGTTCCCGGATTTGCGGTCCATCGAAAATACCTGCCTTCAGCTTTTCCATGCTCAGCGCAGGAAATTTTCTACATATGTAGCTAAAACATGTCCCATCTCTGTTCAAAGCCTTTATAAATTGTTTCATCAAACCTAGTTTGATGTGCAGTGGTGGCAATATGATCCTTTCTCTGTCAACCAAAGCTTCTTTGATGATATTTTTTTCTCCAACCACCATGTTTTCTCTCAGAGGCCACTGTCTTCTCACCCAGTGTTCATCTTTAGCTCTACTGTCCCAGACACATATAAAGCACGGGTACTTGGTGTACCCACTCTGCTGGCCCAGGAGAAAATTCACCATCTTCAGATCCACACAGATCACCCATTGGTGGTCTCGGTATGATATCTTTTCTAGGACTAGGGCGACTGTCCCGTGCTCTTCTCTCATACCGACTGAGTGACCAATTGGGATTGATCTGTATCTGTTGCCGTTGTGTAGAAGAACACATTTTAGGCTCCGTTTGGAGCTATCTATGAATAACCGCCATTCACTTGGTGTGTATTCTGATATGCCCATTTTCATCAGCAATCCGCGCACATTGTTGCAGAAAACTAAATCGTTCTCTTTTGAGAAGAAGGGCAGTAAATCCTTTTCTCTGTCGCGATATAACGTGATTTTGGTTCCTGGCAGCAGTAAATTTTTTTTCTCCCAGCCTGGAAGCTAACAATTCAGACGATTTCTTCAAAAGACTTAAGTCCCTTATGAGGTCATTTAATTCGTGTTGACTAAAACCTTCTGCAACTGATGATGGTCCTTCGAAATCACTGTCATTTTGCCCACATATGCTTTCTTTGTCAGTAGCAGATTCATCATCTTCTTGAGGGAGCTCTGGAAGATGGCTGAATGATGGGACAGGTATCTCATCTGAATGTGAAACAGGCTGTCTAGCTGAGTCTATGTCAGGATACATCCATTTACTCCAGTTACGTCCATTGATGCCCTTTATATTCACCAAACAAAAGTAACAGTCATCACTGTGGTTTCTCTGTTCTCTCCATACCATTGGTATACCAAATTTCAGGCACCTCCTCTTTCCGTTGGTCCATTGCTGCAGATGCTCCGTACACGTTTTACACACAACATGAGGAGCCCATGGCTTATCTTGGTCCCCTAGTTGTACTTTGAAAAAGGCAAAATAAGCTTTTTTCACAAAATCAGTAATAGTTTTTCTCTGTTCAATGAATGTGTACTCTCCGCAGATAAAACAAAACACATCTGGATGATTTAAACACTTTCTTCGTGATGAAGCCATGTCAACACCTGTAACAGGAAAGAATTCACATTAGTACATGTACAATACCGTGACCGGACAACTCATACCCAGGACAACTCATACCCAGGACAACTCATACCCAGGACAACTCATACCCAGGACAACTCATACCCAGGACAACTCATACCCAGGACAACTCATACCCAGGACAACTCATACCCAGGACAACTCATACCCAGGACAACTCATACCCAGGACAACTCATACTCTCTTCATCAATTACCACCCCAATGTTGATTTTTTCATCTATATCCACCCCGAAAGTTTAAACTCTGCAAATTAACCAAAATAAGATAAGAAAACAATAACAACAAATTTATTATTTATTGCAAACATATAATAAATAGAGAACCATTATTTACATTGGATAAAATTTGAATGCCCGGTTAGGTCAACTGTACGCCCTTGATGATTGGTTAGGTTTAGTCGTGATATTTTCGTTAATTTTAACGAAAATATCACGACTAAACCTAACCAATCATCAAGGGCGTACAGTTGACCTAACTGGGCATTCAATGAACCCAACCGGGTATTCAGTTTACCTAACCGGGTATTCAGTTGACCTAACCGGGCATTCAATGAACCTAACTGGGCATATATATATATATATATATATATGGTTATTATGTATTTTATCACACTCAGTCATTTTACATACCAAAATACATTTTTCTAGTAGTATTTGATATGATTTGTTCAAATATGACCTCCATTTCAATCGGAAATGAGATCCAACAAAGTTATAGTACTTTGAAGTTTGGTTCATTTTCAAGGGAAATGGAAGTCAAAATCTAAGCAAAACACATCAAATATTACTAGAAAAATGTATTTTGGTATTAATTAACCTAACCTAACCTAACCCTGGCTAAACGAGCTCTCGTCTGTATCCACCACCTAATCCATAATAAGGTAATACTCTAGGCTCATTTAGCCAGGGTTAGGCTCGTTTAGCCACGGTTAGGTTAGGTAAGGTTAGGTTAGGTAAGGTTAGGTTAGGTTAGGTTAATTAATACCAAAATACATTTTTCTAGTAATATTTGATGTGTTTTGCTTAGATTTTGACTTCCATTTCCTTGAAAATGAACCAAACTTCAAAGTACTATAACTTTGTTGGATCTCATTTCCGATGGAAATGGAGGTCATATTTGAACAAATCATATCAAATACTACTAGAAAAATGTATTTTGGTATGTAAAATGACTGAGTGTGATAAAATACATAATAACCATATATATATATATATATATATATATATATATATATATATATGCCCAGTTAGGTTCATTGAATGCCCGGTTAGGTCAACTGAATACCCGGTTAGGTAAACTGAATACCCGGTTGGGTTCATTGAATGCCCAGTTAGGTCAACTGTACGCCCTTGATGATTGGTTAGGTTTAGTCGTGATATTTTCGTTAAAATTAACGAAAATATCACGACTAAACCTAACCAATCATCAAGGGTGTACAGTTGACCTAACCGGGCATTCAAATTTTATCCTATGTAAATAATGGTTCTCTATTTATTATATGTTTTTCTTATCTTATTTTGGTTAATTTGCAGAGTTTAAACTTTCGGGGTGGATATAGATGAAAAAAATCAACAATGAGTTGTCCTGGTATGAGTTGTCCTGGGTATGAGTTGTCCTGGGTATGAGTTGTCCTGGGTATGAGTTGTCCTGGGTATGAGTTGTCCTGGGTATGAGTTGTCCTGGGTATGAGTTGTCCTGGTATGAGTTGTCCTGGGTATGAGTTGTCCTGGGTATGAGTTGTCCTGGGTATGAGTTGTCCTGGGTATGAGTTGTCCTGGGTATGAGTTGTCCTGGGTATGAGTTGTCCTGGGTATGAGTTGTCCTGGGTATGAGTTGTCCTGGGTATGAGTTGTCCTGGGTATGAGTTGTCCTGGGTATGAGTTGTCCTGGGTATGAGTTGTCCTGGGTATGAGTTGTCCTGGGTATGAGTTGTCCTGGGTATGAGTTGTCCTGGGTATGAGTTGTCCTGGGTATGAGTTGTCCTGGGTATGAGTTGTCCTGGGTATGAGTTGTCCTGGGTATGAGTTGTCCTGGGTATGAGCTGTCCTGGTATGAACTGCCCTAGAACCATACAATACACATGCAAAACAGCAACATCAGCAAAATCATAGCTACAATTTAATTATACAGATGCATTTAGATTTACGAGCAACTCATAATACCGTTCCAGAAGGGTAATAAAGTAGGTAATGACGTATGCAATATCTCAAAAACTAGAGCTGCTAGAACAAAATGGATGATATTTTCTGAATCAGTGGCATGAAAATATCCAGAGTAAGGTCTAAAATCTCAGGCACCAAGAAAAAAATTTTTTTTTGTTCCCCAGTGTAATTAATGAATATTTGCTTCCCAACTTTTTGGGTATAGATAAACAACTCTCTCTCTGAAATGCAACTTCAGTTTATGCATCCCATCAAGTTAATGAGGCTCAAAAATAACTCGCATCCACAACACAGAGAAAATAGAATGTTGAATTAGCTATTTCTTTTTCTGTTTTTTATTAAAAATATAGAAATTACAAACTTCCACTTGAGGCCAATAAATCAAACAATGCTGGAGATATCCATTATCATATGTGCTGTGAATATATAAAAAAGTGTTTACTGTAGCTACAGTATATTTTTCTTATTTACATAATAAAAGGCACCAAAATAGGCCATCAAGATGCATTCACTCACCAAATACATGCATGACAATTACATTAGGTACGGTACTGCATTAAGATTTTCAGGATTAGCAATGATTCTTAAACTTATAATTCAAAATGGATATTTTTATATTTTTTAACAAATTTTTGACAAATTTAGTCTTCAAAATGTGATAATTAGAATGGTACCTTTGCAACTTGATGCACTTTACTGCAGAAAGAAGAAAAAAAGACAGCTCTCAGCATAGATGGATCTAGGGGCCTTAATTTGGGGGCTCCATACATCCTGGTTAAACAAAATTAGGTAAAACATTTGAATGCTTATGTCCACATTGCTTCAATTAAACCCCCTGGCCCCACCTCTGGATCTACCTATAGCCCTCAGGTTAACTATTGTCACACATTCCATTAATTCTTGGATTATTATTACACCACCAACTGAAAAAATCCTAAAATTATGCTGGACCAGATCCCAGGGGTCAATGTGCCAAACTTGGCACAAGAGAAAAATTGCACCAAGTTTTAAAAGGTATTTCCATTAAAAAAAATGGAAAATATGTTGTCTAGAGAGAAAAAGGGAAGACAAGCCTTTTTGGCACTTGCATCTGAACAACAGTGACTTACACAGGTGTCTGGGAGTCATGGTTAATCACAGGTTAGACAAATGTTAAACCTTTGATAACTTCACACCTAAACTAAAGCCTAAACCTATAGCACACCAACAATAACACACAACTTCTATGCAAAGTTAAAGTTCAATGTGGGGCTTTTCACAATGGCAAAGACACTTCCAACAAAGTCTGCAGTTTTTTAATATTTTACAATAACCACAGATGGGAAACATTTCGTGTGTCAGTGTATGATAGAAGATGATGATGACGAAAAATTATGTGAAGCAAAAATCAGTGGTTTTACTGGCTCTGATAAAAATGCACCAACCAGAGCATCAAATTTGAAGAGACATTTGCAGTGTTTCCATCCCAAAATTTTAGAAGTTGTCATTGAGAAAGATAGTAATAAAAACCTTCCAACTACTTCAAAGTTAACAAAAGATCAGAAATCTACTAACCGACAAGCACCACTTACAAGATTCTTTACTACAGACAAAGTTACCGTAACAATGACCACAGATGATGATGCTTCATGTGGTGGTGATGAAATGCCTCTTGTGTAATTATCATCATAGCAGATTTAGAATTAATATACCTTCGGAGTCGGATAGACAAAAAATTGAGGAGTCAGAGTCGGTTTTTTATGTGCCGACTCCACAGCCCTGGCTAGCGCTGCGCTAGGCTACACTTTTTGGGCTTATGACCATATTGTAGCCTACTAACTAAATTTCACAGGCATTCTAACTTATTTCAGTTAAGATTCAGTAACCCAATTTTTGCATGAAAATAGGTTTAACGGATGTGGAATTTGATTGCAAATCAATTTTCTGGTTAATATTCATCTTTTAACCCACTCACATGCAGTTAAAACAGTACAATATATTGAATTGCCATTCAAAACTGACTAAGAAAATATATATCTTATGTTGTGCAAATTTGTTGAAATGTACTTTTTTTAATAAAATATATTTCCTGTTTTGGCTATAATGTAGCTACTTTTTTCATAAAATATTTTTCCTGATTGGGCTATTTTTTCCACTACTCTGCGACTTAATTAGTTGGTTAGGTTTTGTTCTGGCTATTTTTTTTTTTTTTCAAAATGAATTCAGTTTAGTGGTGTTTGTGATAGAATTATGACATGCCATTTGTGTGATTTTGACTTTGAGAACTTGATTCGTCATGTGCCCTAGATGAAGACAAAGGATTGGATATTTTTATCAATTATGGCTAGGGTTGCCAGATATTTCAAATGCCCATGCAGGACAATTTTTTCCCAGAGGTTTTTTTTTAAGACCAAATTTTTTTTCAAATTGAAACTATTTCTTCAATGGTTACAACAAACAAAATTAGAAAAATTTTATTACAATAATATTTAACAATTAAACATCGTGAATAAATTAAAATTATTATACATAGCTAATATTGAAATTCTAAATCAATTCATCCCTAAAAAATTTGCTTAAAAAATATTTTCTGCGGGACATTTTGAACGCGGGATTCTTGGATCAAATGCAGGACTGCCCGTAAAATACAGGACGTCTGGCAATCCTATTTATGGCGTTATTCTCTCATCCTTAACTTGCCCAAAATGTGACAGTGAGTGCCTAATACAAAAAAAAATCAGAAGATATTTAGGTGAAATAACCAATATTAACCTGTTAAGTCAACTGAATGCCCAGTCAGGTCAACTATACACCCTTGATGATTGGTTAGGTTGTCGTGATATTTTTGTTAGTTTATATGAAAATGATGAGAGCAAACTTTTCTGGTTAATTTTGAGGTGTTTTTACGAAACAACCATCCGTTTCCTGTGCAAATGCGGTTTTCAAGATGACAATATCTCGAAAACTACGCATTTGCAAAGGAAACAGATGGCAGATTCATGCAAAACACCTCAAAATTGACCAAAAAAGTTTGTTCTCATCATAAAAACAAATAATTACCAATTTTCTTGTATAACATTTTTTGCGCAAATTCATATTTACTTGGGCAAAAATTGGGTTCCTGGTGTTAAACCGAATCTTTACCAGTAAGAAAAATAGGCTATTGCATGAAAATAGGGTTGGGTTAGATATATAGATATATATATATATATTAGGGTGTTTCATAAATTAAAAGTTTGGAAAAATTTTAATCCACATGGATCCCCTTGTTCCATTTGCTGAGGAGACTGATAAACCGAAGTATTAATTCAATAGTTTAAAGTTTACGGGTCCCCAGTTTGATGCTCTGGCAGATCATAAACGGAAAAAATTAAACAAAAATCTGTCAATGAATTTTTATTCAACAAACGAGTACCATTTCACTACACATTTTCACAAAGATACAAAAAACATAACCACTTCTTGCGAATCATTTGTCCATGAAATCCTTCTTGGTTTTATTCGGGTATTTCGCCCTATGCTGCATCACAGTTTTGAGCAAATACTGCTTCTGCTCTTCGTTCTTCGTCAGAGAACAGTTGAACTCTTTGGTGAGCGCGATGGCTCTTTTGGCCCGATCGTTGATGACAGAGATTTTGTTAACAGTTGCCGCTGCTTGCTTGAAGCCCTCTACTTCAGTCCACTCGGCAACTGGCTTTTTCAAGAATTCTGTATCCAAGTCGAATGCATGGAAGAAAGCCATCGTCTTTCCTCTCATGAACTCCGCCAGGTGTTTCGAGGCAAGATTCCTGACATTCTTCCCTTGGGGTCGCTTGAGTTCCTTTTTCGATGCAGGCTTACCCAAACTGACGACCATCTGAGCCTTTTCTTCATCTGCCATATCTGCGTCGAAGAACGCCATGGCAATAAGAGTCTCAGAGATGTACCATAGGTGTCGAGACATGGCTTCTTGCGCAGCGTTAACACACAAATATCCCGACATGGCAAAGGCTTCCGCGTCACGCAGAAATTCCAGATCAACTGCGGCAGCCTTGCTTGAGGTTGCAGCACGAGTCCAACCTCGGATGTAGACGAGGGACACGAAGAGACCTACGGCTGTCAGAGCTTCCAACTCGTGACTCGACATCTTGAACTGCTTCTTCAGTAGAATTACTTTCAAGGAGTAGATGGCTATCGCCATCCATCGAGCGTGATGGTAAGCGCCAGGAGCTCTGAGAGGGAAATCCACCACTTTTGCTTCTCCCAGGAAGATGAGAACCAACTGTAGCAGTTCCTTGTAGTCATCACGCTGATGCGACGTGCTCACCATCCCTCTCACCAGCAGGACTGACTTCTCCCTCAGTTCCCTCATAGAGTCATTGACTTGAGCAAAATCGTACGGCCGCACGTCCAACCGGTCGATGAACTTCCATTGTGCCTGAAACCTCTTGAAAACGGGTATATTGGGGCCGCTTGAAGACGGAGCTGAGGATGACTTCATAGATGTGATGCCGACAGGGGAAGTACATGAGTTCTCTGCCAAGACCTTTCTCAATCAGGACGCAGGCCCCGATATGAATCCCGGTGTTCGAAGCTGTCGTGTCGAAAGACAGTCCCCGCATGCGCTCTTCCATCCTGTGTTCCTTGACCAAATCCAAGCAAACTCACGCTATCTTCTTGCCGGTTCCGGACGTCACCTTAGGAACGCCGAGCAACTTCTCCTTGCCGTCGCCAGAGACGAGGACGGTGATCCGGTCAACGCTCTCCTTCCATTGCTCATTGTCAGGTAGGAGCTTACTGTCCCAATGCAAGACAAGAGGCTGACCAGGACAAACTTCGTCGGATTGATAACTTTCAGCAGCCACCTTCCTGAGAGCCTTGCGTGTGCGGTACATGGTACTGGCAGAAATGGACAGTTCATCCAAGTCAAAACCTAGTGATTTAGCCGCTGCAGCGTACGACATAGCTGAATCGCGGTACGAAATATTCAGCCGATCGTAGGTAGTCGTCACATCCTGTGAGATCAGATTCCTGCGTCGCTTCTTGGTATTTCCCTTGGAGGAGGATGGAAAAACTTCCACGGTTGGGTCAACGACATCTGAGTCAGTCTCTGACGAAGTTGAAATCACTAAAGCCCCCGTATCTCCTGCAGCTCCTTGTTCCTTCCTGGCCTTCTCCTGTTGTTCCTTAATCTTGTCCAGCCTCTTCCTTTTCCTAATCTCCTTATAGTGAAGCTTCATGTCAACAGGGCCCATGCTGCAGGAATTTGGATCTTCACGCTGCATGTCGAGAAAGTGGATGTCCTCCTGATTCTTCATCATTTCCTTAGCCTGTGAATGAGCAATGTCCATGATCTCCTTCGCTATTGCCTCCTTGAACATCGCCTCCTTCACTCGGAAGGACTCTGCTTTATGTGACTTGTGCTTCACAAGCCGGTCGTATTCCTTGAGAAGGGATTCCATCTTCCTCAAGGCCGAATCTCGACGCATCATGGGGATTCTCGCTCTCTCCCAAAATATGAGACAGGCATCCAGGCACAGGTTCAGGCATTTAGTACGTCCAAATTTTTGCTCCTTTTGGTGGTAAAAGTACTTTTTGAGTACTTGCAACTGAGTTGGAAGGCCACTTGATGTGATGTTGCATCCGTCTGGCCAATAAGAAACACTTCTGTTTTCGCTCTGGTAGACACCTGGAAAAGAAAACAAACTAAATAATTCCACAGAAATAATTTCACATCGTAATTAATTTCATTAATTAAATAAAGAAAAGCAGTAACTGGGACTCGAACCAGTGTCATAGCCGTTTGGTGGCATCGCTCAAGTCGGCGTACACAGCACGCTATCCACTACACCATCTAGGGAGTGGATAGCGTGCTGTGTACGCCGACTTGAGCTATGCCACCAAACGGCTATGACACTGGTTCGAGTCCCAGTTACTGCTTTTCTTTATTTATAAAACTGATACGTGTACACCACGTTCTCTTTGACAATTCATTAATTAAATAAATTTCAATACCGCAGTAAAATTACATTAATTAGTATCATAAATAATTACCAGCTTAGTTGTCCAATATGCAACAGACTAATTAATTTCATGTAATATTAATAATAAATATCACTACCACAGTAAAATGACAAATTAAATAATAATAAATTTCAATACCACAGTAAAATGAGATAATTAGTAGCATATATAATTACCTCCATAGTTGTCCAATAGGCTATACAACACGAACCGCTCAAGTGACGAAGAAAACCGTCTTCACTGCAGGCAGGCGAGAAATGAACTGACAAAAAGTCGTCAAAGTTGGGGACCTCTAAATGCAGCGCAATCTGGTTCAAACTTGCACAAACGTGTTTTCTTGTTCTTTAGAATACGGAGAAACGTGTGGATTAAAACTCCAAGCTCATTTTTATTTTACCCTATAGGTATGAAAACCCTAATATATATATTATATCGTAAAGAACGACGCTTGTATAGGAGATATTCCGCGCAAGACGAGAAAGAGAAAACAACAAATGAAAAAATGAAGTACCACCTGGGAATCGAACCCGGATCTTCCGATTGCCGGTCAGACGCGATAACCACTACACCATGGACTCCACTCTTCCAAATGCCGTAATTCCTCTACATACTCGCAGAAACCAATGCCCCAAGGGGCACCTCCCGCTTGCCGTAACATTATATACATTCAACTGCAAAGAACACGCAGTATAAATAACGTAAAGAACGACGCTTGTATAGGAGATATTCCGCGCAAGACGAGAAAGAGAAAACAACAAATGAAAAAATGAAGTACCACCTGGGAATCGAACCCGGGATCTTCCGATTGCCGGTCAGACGCGATAACCACTACACCATGGACTCCACTCTTCCAAATGCCGTAATTCCTCTACATACTCGCAGAAACCAATGCCCCAAGGGGGCACCTCCCGCTTGCCGTAACATTATATACATTCAACTGCAAAGAACACGCAGTATAAATAACGTAAAGAACGACGCTTGTATAGGAGATATTCCGCGCAAGACGAGAAAGAGAAAACAACAAATGAAAAAATGAAGTACCACCTGGGAATCGAACCCGGGATCTTCCGATTGCCGGTCAGACGCGATAACCACTACACCATGGACTCCACTCTTCCAAATGCCGTAATTCCTCTACATACTCGCAGAAACCAATGCCCCAAGGGGGCACCTCCCGCTTGCCGTAACATTATATACATTCAACTGCAAAGAACACGCAGTATAAATAACGTAAAGAACGACGCTTGTATAGGAGATATTCCGCGCAAGACGAGAAAGAGAAAACAACAAATGAAAAAATGAAGTACCACCTGGGAATCGAACCCGGGATCTTCCGATTGCCGGTCAGACGCGATAACCACTACACCATGACTCCACTCTTCCAAATGCCGTAATTCCTCTACATACTCGCAGAAACCAATGCCCCAAGGGGGCACCTCCCGCTTGCCGGGGCATTGGTTTCTGCGAGTATGTAGAGGAATTACGGCATTTGGAAGAGTGGAGTCCATGGTGTAGTGGTTATCGCGTCTGACCGGCAATCGGAAGATCCCGGGTTCGATTCCCAGGTGGTACTTCATTTTTCATTTGTTGTTTTCTCTTTCTCGTCTTGCGCGGAATATCTCCTATACAAGCGTCGTTCTTTACGTTATTTATACTGCGTGTTCTTTGCAGTTGAATGTATATAATGTTACGGCAAGCGGGAGGTGCCCCCTTGGGGCATTGGTTTCTGCGAGTATGTAGAGGAATTACGGCATTTGGAAGAGTGGAGTCCATGGTGTAGTGGTTAT